>JANHFT010005906.1:19013-38021 GCA_032467955.1 Pseudoxenodon macrops | reverse complement strand
CAAAACTGCATTTAAGGGGGGGGGGAAACAAATATTGATACATCAGAAATTTTGTAATCAACTTTCTTGGAAGTCTCCTTCCCACCCAAATTCTGAATATTTGCTTTGAAATGGAACAAAGCTTCAAAACGTGTAAAAGAATAAACAACATGACCATTCAAGGAAATAATGCAGTTGGCAAAAATAGCAAAGAAGGCATCACAGCACTAGATAAAAATATGGTTGCATCTAGCACCAGTCGAGATAGCAAAAAAGTCCTGCATGGAATTACCGACTTCTAACGAATCAAGTATGTAACTCATTAAGTTTACATTTCTTATTAGAAACATATACATGCCGATTTCTAAACAGAAACTGCTATGATTACATAGTGATTACCAACTAAAATGAACCCAACTGGATACTGGAAATAAGTGAAACTAATCTGGCTATCACAGTTTCAATGTGAGCAAGAACAATAAAAACTGACAGGCAAGAAACCATTGACAATTAAGTCACAAAAAGGTATGTTTTGAAAAGGGTGGTTATGAATTTTTTAATTCTGCAAATCATTCAAGTAAAAAATTCAGTTTCCTTTCTCTCTGCGAGACAGACAAAGCAGAGATCTTTGCAGTTTTTTCCAAAATAGCCCTTAGAAGAAAGATAATTAGTCCTTTATTACCTACTCCAAGTGCTTCTTTGGTTGCTCAAAGATCTCTTCCGATGTTTCTGTTTCTTGCCGGTGCTCTTGTGGCTGTGGCTGCGGCCTCTTTTATCCTGATCTCTGTCGCTACTAAATGTCTGTCTCTGTCGGGTATATTCCAAATCTGGGCTCTTCTGGTGAGGACTGCTACTCTTTCTCGAGTGTTTTTTATAAGAACGCCTTTCTTTTCTGCATTTCTCATCCTCGCTACTTAAGTCTCTTCTGTGTCTGCTTTTCTCAATTTTATTTTTGCCCTGGTGATTACAAACGTCTCTGTCTCTGTATGAATGACTTCTCCCCTTGCTTGGCTCTCTGTTACATTTGCCTTGTTCTGAGAGGGAGTTCTTATACAGAATCTTCTCCTCATCCAACGTGCTATTGTGTTGCTGATTTGCAGGAACACTGGAAAGGACATCCACACTACTTTCCTCAGAAACCTTATCTTTGTTGCAAATATTGACCATAGCGTCTTGAAGACCTTCCTCGTGGAAGCTCCCATTTAAGTACTTTGGATGAGGGCAACTTTCATTAGCTGCTATGCTGCTTTGAGAAATGTGGACTGGTTGGGACAAGATGGACTGCACTGAGGTAGATGTGATGCACTGGGGAACACTTGCAAGGCTTTTCCAAGTGGGAGACTGCACTGTATTAGGGTCGTAATTTTTCACAGGAATTATTTCCATTTTCTTGCTCATAAGGTTGTTGAGCAATTTCTCTCGCAATTCCCTTTCTTTCCTCTGCAGTCCAAGAGCTCTTTCTTTTTCTTCCTCTACTCGTCGGAGTTCTGCTTCTTGTAGTTTTCTCCTCTCTTCCAGCTGCTGAAGGCGGATTTTTTCCTCACTATGTTCCTGTTCCAAAAGCTTTACTGCCTACCAATATTGAAGAAAAATAAATATATATATTCCATAATAAAATCAACTTTGCATCACTTAAAAAAAAAAAGAATGTAACAGACAAAAGCATATTTATTTAGTAAATCTAAAAAAAGGTTTTTTTTAAATGTAGAATGTGTAAAGTGTTAATAAAATTCAATGGCTCCTGAGATAGATCAACCTAAAGCAGTGTCTAGGAATTAACATGAATCAACCTCAGACATCAGATTAAAAGTTTATTTACTCCATATACTTTTACATGAAGAAATTTCCAACCCAGGTTACCTGATTGGATTTATTCTCCCTGACAGAATTATTAGAAGGCACTGCTAGAATTTCAATACTTCAGGTAATACCATTATAGTATTCACATCTTAAAACAGGGACAATCTGATACAATGAAAGTGACAAATTAAACCAAAGCCCTCAAGGGTCTTCTTAACCCAAAAGTCCTTGATGTAATGACAAGATTATAATATGGGTTGAACCCTTGTGTACTGTACTCAAACAAGTAGTTTTGTTGACCACAGTTAAGGAAACTGAAACAATAGAAATTCTGGAAGACACAGGACCTTGATATCCAATCCTGATGTTTGCCCCTTTTGCTCCACCGCTTTTAATTGGATTAATTTTGTAATATAGGATAACACAACTGGCATATTAATCCTCCAAACAAAAAATAGGAAAAAGGAGACAGGACAGTTAGCCTAGGGAAAAAGCCCAGTGCCGATATAAAAATCAGTAATTGGTATAGTGACTTATACAATAACTGGGGGGAAAAAACAGGAAATCAGAAGTATCTGATAAATATCTTTAGTTAAATTATAAATACATATTTAGCATATGTCACTACAAATATTCTTTTCTTGGGCTGCAGGGCTTTTTTCTATGGAAAACTTAAAAATAGAGCTACCTTGGCTCTGCTCAGAAGTTCAGCAATTAGTCGAATGGACTGAAGATTTCTTTGAGCTAAAAGAAGCTTCCTCTCTTCTAGTTTTATTTTTTCTTGCAATTTTTTTTGCTCTTCAGCTTGAAGTTTTTCAAGTCTTTTCTTGTTTCGACGTATTTCACGATCTTTTTGTTTCTGCTCTCTCTTCCTCAATTTTTCTTCTCTCTTTTTCTCCCTTTCTAATTCTTCAAGTTCTTTCTGTTTCCTAGAAAGGCACAGTATGCTACAATTTCAGGTGTTCGTGTTTACTTATATTTGAAATTCAAACATATTCATTTTAAGGTTAAAGCAATGTAAAATTAATTTACCAGCCTTAATTGAATTGTCCCAAGTTTACATCTTTCCGTACATATTATATCAAACGAAATACACAATAAAGTAATTTGCCTGATTGATGTAAACGCATAAAAAGCAAATTGTTGTATGTCTAGTCCAAGGCATACAAACTTGTTTTTCTACTAAAGAAAATATAGTAAGAACCAATATATCATAACATTTCTGCAAATAACATCAAGAATTTGCATTTCTAAATATGAACAATTTTCACACCACTTACAAGATGGAAACCCAATGGAACTATTCTCAAAACTAGCCTTATGAATATGTTCAACAGCAGACCTCAGAGGATTTTATAATACCTTAAATACATGCATATGAATGATAGAAATCAATCTAGATTTAACATCTCAGGTTAATTATACTATAAGAAAATATCTGGTACACTGATATAGATTTACTGAGATAGATTTATTTTTTTTAATGTGCAAAAGTTAATAGAATATTATGCTGATAACTGATGAATGCATTTAATTTTTCAAACATATTAAGTTACATCTGTAATTACAATACCTAGAAATATACTTTCCTATAAATCTCATGAAATATAAATTAGTTTGAAATATCTTGATAGTTTACAAACACAAACACTATCCCCAATATACATATAAATGCATTTTTCCAGATTTGGCAAAGTTTATAATCTAATATTTATAATATTTGCTATGAAAGAATGACACCTACCTTTCTTCCTCTTTTTGTCTTTCCTCTGCTTCCTTTTCTTTACGTTTTTGCTCTTCTCTTTGTTTTTCAAGCTCTTGGAGCTTCTGTCTTTCAAGCTGACGTTTCTTAATTGATGCATCACTCAAGTGTTTTGTGGAATCAAATGAAACCTTTTACAGACGTTGGAGAAAAACATGTTTATTAAAGTTAATAACCTCAGATCAGTGGAGAGTCTTTCTGAACCTGGATTAAAACAGTACTACTCTGAACTAACTCAAAGCAGAACAGAGAATTTTAAAGAATACTATGAAAATAATCCTTTTGCAGTGCAACTGTTCAATTAATAGTCATTACATAAATTGTTAGAGACTCTCTTGACATTTATAACCAGTTAAATTAACAAATGAATGTATTATTTGCTGTGGGGAAAAGAGAGAAACCTTGATTTTCTTAAAAGAGCACTTTTTATTCCTTTTTTAATTGCTCCATCAGCCTCCATCTATTTTAATGGTATTCCAAATAGCTGTAAAAGTTTTTAACCTAATATTTTAAAATATCTTGAACTATTTCTAAATTATCAATGTCATATAAAAAAGGGATTTTATATATACATTTATTATATATAGATCAAATAAACCAGCCTCAAATATAATTCCAACTAAAATTTAAAAAAAAGTTTTAATTAAGTACCATCCAGAAATTTAATAAAGGATTGAAATATACTGCCTTTTACAATCCATTTGAGCACAGCCAAATCTCTAATAAAACTATGCACCTAAGAATGAGGCCACTATAGAAAAGGCCCTGTCATGCGTGCCTGCTACTGTGGTCTTAACATGTGAATCTAGCAACATGTTAAGTCTGCAAACTAAATTCTAAATTTTGTTGAATTTGCAATTGAGCCCAGATGATCCTCATTTAATGACCACTTGTTCAGCAAGTACTTGAACTTTCAGTGGCGCTGTCCATTAACTGTGACTGGTCTTTATATTTATGAGCATTGCAACATTCTATGGTCACTATTTGCAACCTTCTCTACCAGCTTCCAACAAGAAAAATCAATGCGGAAGCTGGCAATAAATTGCAAATTGTGGTCATGGGCCTTCTTAACTACATGACAACTGCCAGAACTGCTGTCAGTAAGTGTCATGGTCACATGTTTTTTTAACTTATTAGATCATTCAATAATGTAGTTTCCATTCCTAATTAACATGAAATGAAAACTATCTGTAATTTTTGTACAACTGCAAATGTCTGCAAACAATCTAAACACAGAAAGTGTGATTGCTACCACAGCTGAGTTTCTCACATAAATTTTAAAGCACTGGCAAATGTGCATTTGGCAAAGAAGCCTTGAGCTATTCTATGGGAAATGCCTATTTATGTAGCATTACTATTCATTTATGTATTAGATTTATGTGCTGTCCATCTCATCTAGAGGCAATTCTTCACAAAATTATTTTTGTCTACTTTCATTCAGCATACATAACTCATGAATCACCCAAGAGCCAGGTGTAGAACCATAGTACTCCTACAACAATCTCAAATACATAACCTTGAAATAGGAGACGTGACATTTTGCCTTTTCTGCAACTTTGGGAAAGTTTCAGATGACAAAAGAAGTACCTTAAGGTGCAAAAGCTTAAAGCACCATCTTTGTGTCATAAAACTTCTAGTCTTCAAAGAAAACTAGGTTATTTAAGCCTCTCCAATGCATAAGCTACATATTTCAACTCTACCCAAGAGGCCAAAAAAATTTGCTCTGACCTTCCAAAGACATTATATCATTTGCACAGCTCTCTTGCCAAGTCATGAGAAGGCTAAATAAATAAGTTATGATTGCTAGTTGAAGAGAGTTTCCCAGTTCTCATTTATTCTGTTATTGCTTTTCCCTTTTGCTTGTAAAGTGTGCACACAGGGAAAATATATAAAAAGCAAATATTCAAAGGAATGGCACAATGGATTTATGTTCATTACAAGATGGATATTTATCGATAGTATTTTAAAATATCTTCCTTAGAAAAATATACTTTTTGCTTCACTTGCATTTCCTAAACTTATAGTAGTTAATTGGTGACAGTGTATTTTAGTAATATGTACTTTATCATCATTTGAATTTGGAACATTACCATTTATAAAGTTATAAACTCCCTCTACTATCTCTTGCAATTTAACTGATACCTAGGTTATTTGTAGAAAGCTAATATACACATATCTGAGAAGTAATTTTGAAGATTTGCTAAAATATGTCGTAGCATTCTATTCTTTTCACCCCAAGAAGTAAAAAGTTTCTAAATAGAAATTAGCAGAATATCTGCCTGAAATTGAGCAATTTTTTGAAAATGAAGAAGAGTTCGGCACTACATCACCTTTATGTTGCAAGCCACTGCTTTGCCATCTTCACCTTTGTACATCAACTTCATTCCTCGCAAAGCATTCATAGCCTTGATGAAACCTGCATATTCTTCATATTGAATGTAGGCTTCAAAATTCAAATGGCCTCCAAAACTGAATGTATGAAAGTTTCTGCCAGTCATTTCTTCCCTATATGGATCCAACATTGGTATATCCACATTACGTATTTCTCCAAATTTGCTGAATACTTTAATGAGAGCTTCTTCACTTGGTTTTTCTGAGCCAGAGTCTTTTAATGCAAACCATTTGCAAGGTAAGCCCTCCAAATGGATAGTATCTGGTCTTTCCCCTGGCAAAGTTTCATTCATATCTTTTGCATCACGGAAAAAAGAATCCCAGTCATGTCGTGTAGGAAAATCAATTTTATATTCTGCAGCACGCACTTTTAAAATGTCAGAAAAGCCACTAAGTTTGATAGTTTTGCCATCTAGACATGCCAGAAAGGATTTAACTAAACTCTTATTTTCTACTTCTCCTTCAAATCGGATGAAATCCATGGTGCTTTTAGAAATCCGTAGTGTTGAGAACTGATGAGTATGCACCATTCCTTTTAGCCTTTCCATTACCTCCCAGTTGGAAATGGATTTCCCTGGCTGCTTTAACTGTGGAAGTGCCACACTGATAGTCATTTTTGTGATGGGTTTAAGGTATAAGCCATATGAAGCACAAAGCTCCACAGCTTCAGAAGTATCATGAACTATTGTTGCAGCTGCCATAACTACAATATTAATAATAATACTAATTATGCAGGAAAAGTAAGTGGCTTATCTATATTGTAGGCACTGGTAAAAAATTGTCCCCTTTCTAATATAAATGTTCATTTTAATGAACATTTCCTAAAAATTACGTTGATGGTTATAGAACAAGTCCTATTTCTTCTACTGTTACAATGTCTGTGTAGTCTGCAAAAATGTACTTGAATATTCCAATCTCTAGGAACATAAAATAGGAATTCTCCAGACGACTTTTAAAGCTATGGGAGGAGTTAGTTTTTATAAGAAGAAAAGGAAATAATTCTTCTAGAGCTATGGCCTTCAAACAGGTTGCAGATTATAGGATGGATCACAAGCAAGAGAGATAAGTTCCAGTGTTTTCAGAAGAACCCAAATCTAAGGAAAAAATGAAATAGATGAATTACCGGCTTGCAGAATTTTTATCAAACCTAAAATTATTCATGAAAACCTAGCAGACTTTTAGATATTAGACTAACCTTTAAATCACTTTTTGAAATATTCAACTTAACCTATAATTCAAACATCCCAAGAAAAATTATAACACATAAAACAAAACATAATAAAACAAAGTAAAATTTAAACAAATTAAATGCTACAACTTTAAGCTATTTACGGACAAAAAGGCATAAGCAAGTTATATTAAGTCCCAATGACATATATTTATCTAAAAATAAGTGAATTCAACAGAACCTGATCCTAAAATAATACATATGCATTTCCAAGAAAATATGGGGACAAGATAAAGTTTGTTCTAAATCAAACTGAGCAAAATTTATGTTCATGTGCATCAAAATATATCCTCAGCAAAATGAATTACTTAAAGGTACAAATGATGACACTAAATTAAAAGACACTAAATTATTTTGAGTTAGTTTAATTTAATTAAGTTTAAGATTGTGCTACTAAATTAAACATCAAAAAAATGACTGAATGATTTTTTGTGCTTTCCATATCTTCTTCATAGGTTCTTCCAATCAGCAAATTTCAAGAACTAAATAAGAGGGAGAAAAGAATATTCTATCTCATAATATATTAATAAATACGATTGGATTGAATCAAATCTAAACTTTCAATTGCTCCCATAATTCAGCCCTATCTAAGCCAAAGGAAAGACCAAATAATTATTTGGCCATCTTCCCCAAATACGATTCTTTAGATGTATCAGAGTTCAGACCCCAGAGTTCATGGCAGCATAAAAGCTAAGTTGGAGGCAGCCACACTCAACTCTACAATTAATCAAAGCATATGGCTAGCCTGATACATTTCAGCCAACTCAACTCCTGTCTATTCTATTCCTATTGCCAGGATAACAAACAGGAAAACAGAATAATTGAGAGAGAGAGAGAGAGTTTGATGAAAGGCCACAGCAGGCAGCTTTACAATTAACTTGTTTTTTTTTTAAAATATATAAAACAAGCATCTCAAGCGAACCAGCAGCTGATGCCATGGGAGGCTCGCCCTGAAGAGGCAATTACCGGCCGAGTCCCAGGGGTCACGCAAGCAGGGCGGCCGGTCTCCACAAACCTTCCCCACCCCCGAGAATTAGGATCCTCGCAGCCCATTTACAACTTGAAAGGTAGCGTCGTTTAAGAAAAGGAGGCAGGCAGACTCCCGAGTGAGCTGCTGGGAATCGCCCCCTGAGGCCGCTCCATCTATCTCCCCCTCTGGATCCAGCGGGGGCAGGTTGGCCAAAGGAAAGCCGAATGAAGGAAGGCGGGTCGCCTGGCTTTTGTTTTCTCCTCCTCCTCCTCCTCCGGTAGGCCGGTAGGCAGGAAAGCTCGAGGAGGCTTCCAGACCAAGGCTGACTTTTCAGTCCGCTCCTGGGACAACAATGCCCATTCACTCGGGCAGCGCGGAGATGGAAGCGCGTCCAATGCCGCTGAAGGGCGCGAGGCGAAGGACGTACCGCACGTTCGGCGGGCCCCGCTCTCCGGTCCTTGTTCCCAGGCGAGCAGGACGCGGCGGCTGCCTCCCTCCGGGCGGGCCTCTTCCCCCACCTCCAGGGCTCCGGCACCGCGGGCTGGCGCACCGACGACACCGGCCTTCCCACACTACCCAGCGGCACCAAAACAAAAACACTTCCGCTCTCTCAGGAGATCAATGAAAGTGGGGGGCGGAGGGGAGGAAGTAGTCCCTTAGAGCGCCGGAAGTAGATCCTCCGGTTTTCCACCCCCTTAATTTTCCAACAGCTTCTTGTTCCGCCCTGTATCCCGTTATCCCTCAGCAGCGGTTCCTGACCTATGTGTCTTTTTCTTTTCTTTTTTAATTAAAAAAATATATTTGAAAGTACAACGTGTCTTTAAGTCAGTAGACTTTAAATGGCAGTAGGAGAAACATGTGCAATTAATACAGATTGTAAACTTGTACATTTCAAACAACGGTGCCATATATGCCTGGCTTCAAAACTTCAGACAACCACTAGGTGGCAGGATTGAGTTATATGTTTTCTGAATAGTATCTCTACTACCCAGGTAGTCTTCCGATAGTGGCGAATATTTATTTTTTTATTTCTTTTACTTACTTATTTATTTTGTCAAGCATGTATAACATAACAGATATAAGTATAAACACGATTATTAATACAGGAAGTGGTACGGATAAATGGGGACAGTAGGACAGGGACGATAGGCACGTTGGTGCGCTTATGCACGCCCCCAATATCTGTAGCTTGGGTGTAGGATGAGGGTGAAGGTTCATTACCAGGCTAGGTAACACTTCTCCTGTTTCAGTTCTTCTGACACTGATATCCCCTAAACTCTGTTGAAAAAGTTACCTAGCCTGATAACGAAATTTTGGAAACCAACCCACAAGCTTCAAGAAAGAACTTTCACCTCACACGGGTAGTCCTTGATTTAGGACTACCCGTCTTAAGTTCAAAATTTCCCTTGCTAAATGAAAGAGTTGTTAAGTGAATTTTGCCCCATTTCACGCCATTTCTTGCCACACTTCTTAAATGAATCATTGCAGTTGTTAATTTAGGAACCAGGTTGTTAAGTGAATCTGGCTTTCCCATTGTCTTTGCTTGTCAGATAGTTGCAAAAGATGATCACATGACCCCAGGACACTGCAGTCATCATAAATATGAGTCAGTTGCCAAGTGTCTGAATTTTGATCACATGACCATAAAACGGTCATAAGTCAATTTTATCAGGACTGTTGTAACTTTTCCACTAAAAGAATGGTTGTAAGTCGAGGACTACTTGTACTACCTAGCAATCATCTTTTTTTTTCTAGGAGACTTGGCAGTCAACTAGAAAGAGCTTTACATGGAGAAAACTTTCCCAGATAGCAATTACATAAAATCAAGAGAATATGTATTTTTGAGCCACATTTTTGGGCAGGGCCATAATTATTAGGATGTATTTGATATTAACCAACGTATCTGGTATTTGAGAGTGTTTTCAGGTAAGGGGGACATAATAGCACTGTTTCAATATTTGAGGGGGTTCCTAAACAGCAGGGGGTCAAACTATTTTCCTAAAGCACCAAGACAAAAAAACAATGGTTGGAAACTAACCAAGGAAAGGAGCAACCTAGAACTAAGGAGAAATTTCCTAATAGTGAGAGCAATTAACCAATTGAATAACTTGCCTTCAGAAGTTTGTGTGTAAGATTTTTTTATCGAATTAGCAATATAAAAATAATATAAATACAAGCAATATTGTAAAATATTAAAAATTCTTATAGAATATTTACAGGGTTATAAAAAGATGTTTATATGTACTATGAGCATAAGGCAGAGGGATAGAATTGTTTTTCTCAAATATTTCTGCATGAATCTAGTGGTCTCATATTTTTTACATAACTTTAGAGAAGCATAGCATTTTATTAGATTTATTAATTCTGTTATAATTTTGTTTTTGATTTTTTTTTATTAGACATCTGCTAATTAAAGTTACATTATGTATTGTGGGACAAAGATTAGTTACTGCACTAAAGCTCTGCCTAAGTCCTAATGATTTAACACTTTACAGACTCATGACTAAATTTTCTTTTTCAGCCCAAATTGTTTTTCATGCTAAGTTGCTCATATATACCACTCATCAACATTGCAAAAGCATATGTGAGGGAAGTCATTATGTTTATCATGAAATTGTGTGTACATAAAAAAAAACTTAGGTTAACTGAGTTCATTTTGTCAAATAGGATAATTTTTGAACAACAGTATTTTGCTTGCCTATGTTTAAAAAAATCCATGGGGGTTATTTTCCATATGTGCAATTCAAAAGAATATAATCAAGAATATTTTTTACAGTGCCACTGTTTCAAGAAATGATTGATTTTAATACAAATGTGTTACATATGTAAATAGTGACTGAAGCTTTGGGCAAAGGTTTCACTCAGGTCCGATCTCAAGGGGAAATTAACATACTCTGAGCTCATTGGTTCAATTGATCGGCTGGAAAATAGAGCAATTTAAGTGGCTAGGCCACCTGATAGGTCCCTTTAAAGGTCTATCTGAATAAAGACCTTCTTGCAGAAATTTCATTTCAGTTTATTTTGACCTCCACAAACTTGATCCAGGCCAAACTCTCTAGGCTGACCCTGGAGCAGTGACATAAAACTTGGTTCATCAGCCTATTGAAAATACCTCATTTCAAATCTATATATAAACTCTCCCAGTGATTTCATGTAGTTACTGTATAGCACAAGAAAGGACTTGTAGGACTGCACATATAGAAGCGGTCTTGCCTACTCTTCCATGCACAGCAAGTGGGATCATTAATAGCACTTAGACTTATATATGGGATTCCCAGTGTTTATAGCCCTCTCTAACTTAGAAGTTCCTTCTTTACACTCCCAAGCTTTACAGGAGGTTCACAGAGATACCTTGGTTGATGGCGAAGGCCTCTGCAGAGAGGTCTTATTGTGCAAAGGAGAGGAGCACTACTTCCGTCTAGGTCCTGACATATGTCATCAGCCAGAGCTATTTCCACCTCAGGCCAGCTTGAATCCTGTAAGGGTATAAGGGATCCAGACAATCTGCTCACATCTCTTATCTGTACCAGTATGTGCCTATGGGTATATCGAAACAATATACCTCAATATGCCTCACTTACTTCTATACATTTTGTTTTTGCTTTGGTGGAACTGACTGTCCCTTCAGTGTCTGGCATCTGACAGGAAAAGCCATCACCAGACATGCAAACCACAGTCCCTTAATTTGGAAGGCACTGAGGCAGATTTCCCCCATGAGATTTTTTAGGATGTTTGTCGTCTTAAAGATCAATGACTATATGCAATATATTTATTACAGGCATTAATCATGTATAATGACTAAAACAAACATAAACCATATTGTAGCATGCTAAATGCTCAGCTGTTGTTGTTGTTTTCTTTTGTGGGTGGAGCTGGTGGAAACAGAAGATATTTGCCAACAAATAAACTGTTCAAAAGATACAGTATGTCTTCCCATAAGGAAGGGAAATGTCTTATTACAAAAGGTAGATTAGGAGGGATGACAAATCCTCTTTAAACTAAAGGTCTTCACTTTGTGTCCACAGTGACCCAGATGACAGCTACCCATCCATCTTATTCAGATCCTGATTCTGAGGATCGGTCAAGAATGAAACATGGACAGCTATGTGCCTCTTCATTTCAACTTGTCATTAGAGTCAGGTGGGGAGTATTTACTATGAAAGGGTTAGTTTGGAGAAACAAAACTTCTGCTGTTCCATGGAAGCTTATGAGAGTCTGGACAATTTTCAAGGTGGTATCAACAGGTGTGAAAAAGAAGCCAGATGATTGCCATAACAAAGTGAACTTTTTTACGTGATGGGGATTGAGCTGAGAAATTCATGGTTTAATACTGTGAACTGGTGCCTTAGAAATTCAGAGTTAGTTTTACCTTGCCATTACCATGCTATGTATTCAATAAACAGTAAGCTTTTCAGAACTGAAATGATCCTGGACTTTTACTTGGATACTCAAGCTGGATGTTGACAGGAACTTTCTCAGCAGAATGGAAAAGAGGCTCTTTAGAGTCCAATGGTCATTTTCTGATGGGGCAAAAGTTACAGCAAGAAAGTTTTTGGTGGTTCCAAAGAGATATCATGACCATAAAGAACCACTTGAATTACCAAATGATCACAGCATAGTATGGAGTATCATTTCTCAAAGTCAGGAATGCCATTGTCTACCTTCCCTAATCTACTGAAGGCAAACTTTATCCTTCATTACAGATCCAAAGTAATGTGTTTCAGTTTCTCTGTGGCGCCGCATTTCATTGTGAGAAAATGCCATGACCCCAATGGGTTACTGCAACGCGTGCTGTGGCAAGAACATTTTCCCCATTTCTGGTTACTGGTTTGCTGAGTTGCCGCCTTCTGAATCACCTAAAATAATAAACATCTTTTGTAGAAGTCTGGGTTTTTTTAACAGTTGAAATGATAAAAGTTCTGCCAATTTCCCTTACTAGTCCATATGACTAGAAGAATGATAATACCATGGTCTTTTCTTATATTTTTACTGATCCACTAATGAATGCATGAAACAAGTCTATATGAAGTATGAGGGGGATTCAGATGAAGAAATCTCATGCAAAAATCTATTGAAGGAAATCACAGATCTGAAGATTCACCAACAGAAAGGAAAGTGATAGGTATTTGTTTTTCTTGTATAGCTGGGTGGGGTAAAGAAGCAGGAAATCTACTGATCTGATGATAAGTACCATGGTAAGAACAGCCCAGACCAAAAAATAGGGTAGAATAGAATAAGGGATTGATATCTGAAAAGATATATTAAACTAGCTTCATTTCCATCTGTCTTTGGATAGCGCCAATAGCTTAAAATTTAACTGGGGAAATGCCCTATCTAGATAATATATTAAAGTGTAAGATATCACATTAAGAACAAAAGTACGCATTGTCACGCCCATGATATTTCCAGTTGTAACATGATTATAAAACTGGCTCAGTGGATGGAATAAATGAAGAAAAATATTTGAATGCAAAATTGAAGAAGACAGTTAAGAATATCTTTTACCACAAATAGAAAAAGTCGGCAAGTACAAGGTGAAATTATTCTTGTTAGAGTGGGCCATAGAAAAGAAGAGGCAGGACATGTAATACCTTCCAGCACCTTTATTTTCTAAGCCACTATATACTAGACTGCCAGCAGGTAGCCGGAGTGCTCTATTTAAAGAGCCACTGCTGGCCACTGACAGGCGTTCATTCTTCCCACCACTTGATCATCCAATGCAAATGTTTACTCTGTCCGTCTGTATGTAACACTCCTCCCCTCTTAGCTGGTGACTTGTCCAATCAGCAATCAACAAATGTTACATAGTCATGCAGGTAGGCGGGTCTTGTTATTGTGCTATTGTCTGTGCAATCAGTCGTTCCTGTGACTCCATCGGTTTCAATTGTGCCTGTAGTCTCTCCTGGATCTGTTCATGGAACCTGCTGGAACTCGCCGCTGGGCATGGTGGCCTCATGATGGGCGTCTCCGGCCTCAGCTCTCGGAGACTCCACTGGATCCTGGTGCTCTTAGATAAGTGTCCCCAGTCTTGCCTCATGTCTGAGAGTAGGGTGTATTGGCGTCTGTGAGTTAGAGTTTGTTCATCTGCATTGGTTTCAGGGCGGAGACTCATCTTGTAGTTGGCCTTGCTCGGTGTTTGAGTTGGCAGTTAGCTTGTCCAGCTGTCTCAGCCTGGAGTCTCCCAGTCGACATGCCTCTGCCACACTCTGCCATCAGTTAATTCCACTTTGTATGATTTGGGCCTCGATATAGCCACCATGCGAGCTCTCTCCCACTTTGGGCATCCTGCATAGTTTTGGGCAAACACCAGATCATCGACTTCTAGAGTCCGGAATGGCTTGGCGAAGTCCAGCAGGGTTTCAGGGTGATAGCTCGGGTGTAATCTGTCCAGTTGTGAACGTAGCTTCCGCCCCATGAGAAGTTCTGCTGGGCTCCAGTTTGTGACTGCGCTTGGCGTAATGTGTTGGGCTAGTAGGAACTGGTCTAAGTTTTCTTGCCAGTCTCCTGGGTCCATTCGGATCAGTGTCTCCTTGGTAAGTCTTGCCATTCGTTCCGCTTGTCCGTTGCTGGCCGGTTTGAAGGGTGCCACCAGGGTGTGCCTTATGCCCAGTTCACCCAGGAACATCTCCATCCTCTTAGTGGTGAGCTGTGACCCGTTGTCCAATATGAGGATGTTCGGTAGGTCATGGGTTGCGAATATCTTGCGAGCACTCGGATCGTTGCCTCAGTTGTGATTGTGGGCATTATTATAACTTCCAGCCACTTCAAGTACACGTCAACCACAATTAGGAAGTTCTGCCCCCCCATGGGCCCCGCAAAGTCTATGTATATTGTCAACCAGGAGCCCTTTGGTGTCTCCCAGTCCTGTGGGTGGGTGTGGAGTTGGCCGCATCTCTTGGCATGGTGAACAGGTAGCCACCCATTCTGTTATTTTCCAGTCAAGGTCCGGCCACCAGATGTAGCTGTGGGCCAACGCTTTCAGGTGCACTATTCCAGGGTGCCTCACATACAATGTTTTGAGGACTTGCTTCCTCAAGGATTGGGGAATGACAACTCTCTCTCTCCACAGGAGGCACCCTTTCATTGTGGACAGTTCAAACTTTTTATTTAGGAATCCTTTAAACTCGTCATCTGTTTTCTCTTGCGGCCACTCCCTTAACACCCAGTTCAAAACTTCTGATAAAAATTTATCTTTTTAGCTTTGCTTCACGATTTTGTTGGAGGTAATGGGGCTGGATTCCTCAATGTCAATTAGGAATACTTGTGCTGCTGGAGCTGGGTCTTTACAAGTTCTGGTAGCAGACATATGCTGCGTGTGTCAGTATGTCCGATGGTTTTCCCTGGCCAGTGCACTAATTTGTATTCATATCCCGTTGGAAAATGAACCATCTAGTCAATCTTGGGGACATGTAGCTGGAAGTTTGTTTGTCCCCTGTGATAAGTCCCAGCAGCGTCTTATGGTCAGTTATAAGTTTGAATTTCTGAACGGCCACCAGTGCTTCTTTGTCAATCTGACTATAATTCCGTTCGGCGGGGGATAATGTCTTAGAATAGAATGCTATGGGGGCTTCTGATCCATTTGGTAGTCTGTGGCTGAGGACTGCGCTCACTCCAAATGGTGATGTGTCGCATGTTACTAAGAGAGGCAATGTGGCATTATACTGAATCATTATACGCTGTCTGATGATAATAAGTTTTTTACTTTCTGGAATGTGTCACCCTCTCTCTGTCCCCAAGTCCACGTGGTCATCTTTCCCAGCAGTCTATGGAGGGGTTCAGCAATGGTTGCTTTCTGTTTTGAAAATATTGTAAAAATTCAGCAGTCCTAAGAAAGCTTGAAATCAGTTTTATTTCTTGGGGTTGGTGCATCTTTGATTGTTTTTATTTTGCTCTTGGTGTGGTGGATCCCTGAATCAACAATTAAATACCCCAAGAATTCAACCTGCTGTACCCCAAATCTACATTTGTCCTTTTTTATTTTTAATCCCTTTGCTTGGAACCTCCCCAACATTTCTTTCAATCTGTGTAATAGTTGTTCCTCTGACTCTGCGAATATCAGGATATCATCAAAGTATGGAACAACTCCCGGGATGCCCTGTAGGAGGTTATCATGCTTTGAAACAGTCCCGGGGCCACGCTGACTCCAAATTGTAGGCGTTTGTATTTGAATGCCCCCCTATGAGTCACAATCGTTTGGGCCTCTGCTGTGGTGGCATCTACCGGTAGCTGTTTATAGGCTTGTGTCCAGATCCAACTTTGTGAATAGCCGGCCATTTCCTAATGAATGCAACAGATGTTGTACAATGGGCACTGGATACACACTCTGTTGCAATGCCTTGTTCAATGTCCCTTTATAATCAGGGCAGATGCGTACGGATCCATCTGGCTTAATGGGAGCGACTATTGGCATCTCCCATGAGGCGTGATCAATGGGTTCAAGGATTCCTAGAGCAATTAGCTTATCTAATTGCTCATCTACCTAGGGCCATAGAGCAAACGGAACCCTCGGGGCTTTAGCCTTATGGGGGGTGACACTAGGATCTAGGTTAAATGATATATGTTTGCCCATATATTTACCTAGGCTCCCATCGAAAACGTCCTGAAATGATCTAAGCAGATAGATCATCATCTAAGGCGCTCTTCCCGATGTGATTGATGCCCGAATGGTTTGAACCATTCTACTCCTAGCAACGTGGGTCTTTGTCCGGTAACTATGCAAATTCTTTGAAGTTCACTCTTACTTCTGCTCAGCCCAGGATTTTTATCGGATTTTCCTGGAAACCATTTAGCTTGATCAGCTGTGGCTTAAGGTTCTTTGTTTCAATGTTTGGTTTGAATTGTTTTAGTGTTGCCCAGGACATGATGGTGAACACAGGCCCAGTGTCCAGCTCCATTTTGCATGGGGTCCCTTCGATGTGGCATGTGATGTGGAATTTGTCCCTGACCCCTGCATCTGATTGCCCCACAGTGGTGTGGTAGATCCCTCAGCTGTCTGGGTAGTTTTCTTCTCGCCTCCAGTTCCTCTGGAACCCTGGTCTGGCTTGTCCCTGTCTCCCGGGTCCCATAGGTGGCTTCAGTTGATGCAGGGCTGGCAGTGTGGCTCTGCAAGCCTCAGCTATGTGTCCCCTTCTCTGGCACCTCTGGCAGATGGCTTCTTTAAATTTGATTTCTTAGGCATCCAGAACAACGGGGCTGCCTGTTTTCACTGTCCCGGTGGCTTACCCGTCGTTCCGGATGGATGCGGTGAAAGGCTTCCTCTTCTTCTGACTCAGGGTCATATTCCAGAGCCTTGGTTGCCCAGTTGGGTTCTCAGTGGGCCCAATGTACTCCGCTGGTCTTCCTGATTTCCGCAATGGAATTTTCAGATGATTCAGCTGCCCTGGCTTCTTCTATGGCACTTTTGAAGGTCACCCCCTTTTTTATCAGCAGTTTCTTTTGGAGAGTAAGGTCTCGCATTCCTAAAATGATCTGATCTCTCATTATCTCCTCGGGATTTACGAATTCGCATTTTGTTGCAATCTCCCTTAATTTGGTGACAAAGTCATTTATGGTCTCCCCTTCTCTTTGGCGCTGATGATAAAATTCATTTTGGCTTACCATGGGAGTCTCTGTGGGTACGTAGTGATCCTTCAGTGCTGTTTGCAGGGTTGTCCAGGTGATAGATTCGATGTCGTCTGGTGCAATAAGAGTTTGTGCCCATCTTATACAGCTTTGTGCCACAGTAGGTCAGGAACAGGAATCTCTTTCAGTTGTCGGGAAGATCCTGGTAATTATTCGCTTCCAGGAACATCCTGAATCTGCTCATATATGTGTGCCATTCTTCTGTTTGAGGGTCGAAGATTGCTGGCACTTGAGGGTTGGTGCCATCCTTGGTTTGGCCGGTGTAGGAGTAATCCTATCTTCAAGATTGCCATGGATGCCACAAGGTTGATGATGCTTGTCTGTCCTCCTGGTTCTTCTTCAGGATCCCACCTTCATTGCCAGTGTTAGAATAGGCCATGGAAAGAAGAGGCAGGACACGGAATACCTTTCAGCACCTTTTATTTTCTAAGCTGCTATATACTAGACTGCCGGCAGGCAGCCGGAGTGCTCTATTTAAAGAGCACTGGCAGAATAGCTGGCCACTGACAGTCGTTCATTCTTCCCGCCGCTTGATTATCCAATCAGCAGTGGCCATCAAATGTCTACTCCGTACGTCCGTACGTAACAATTCTAGTAAATAATGTTTAGTAGAACGATTAGTAAGAAGGTAAAACTTCTTGCTTGAAAGTATTGAAAGGTAAAGTTTCTTGCTTGAGAGTTTGTGCTGATCAACTGGCCTCCATCTTCATCCTCATCTTTAATAAATCACTGGAGATGTGTTATGGCCCTTCTTGTTTCAAGTGCTCTACTATCATCCTGGTGCCCAAGAAATCCTCCATCAAGGAGCTAAACAACCACAGATCGATTGCTCTGACATCTGTAGTTATGACCATGCCTCACATTGGCCAGGGATGCTGTCAGTAGCTGCATAAAGACACAAAGGTAATTGGAGCAATTTACATGTGCTGTTGGGCCCTGTAACCAGCCAAGACCTCTTGGTGTTGGTGGGGTGGGTGCAGGCCTGGGTTTCCAATGCTGTGGCAGCTTTGCATGGACTGTTGGGCTGGGTGGGTAGCTGAGATGGAGGAGAGATAAGTGGGTGGGCCAATTGCAGCATCACTGTAGTCAGTTATAAGGGCAGATGGACTATCAAATGCCTGAATGTTCATCATGTGACTGTGGAGCAGGGGTGAAATGCTCCCGGTTCGGTCCGGTTCGGTAGAAACGTTACCGGACATGTGGCCTGGTTCGCCGTACCGGTAAGCTGGCTGGCTGGCCACGCCCCTGAACCGGTCC
>JANHFT010005906.1:0-18913 GCA_032467955.1 Pseudoxenodon macrops | reverse complement strand
TGACAAATGTATCTTGTCTTTTTATGTACACTGAGAGCACATACACCAAAGACAAATTCCTTGTGTATCCAATCACATTTGGCCAATAAAGAATTCTATTCTATTCTATTCTATTCATCCAATTTATATAGCCCCTCCATTTCATTAGAAAGGACTCTGGACAGTATACTTCTGGAAGCAGGATAAGTGGGACAGCAAATGTTATATCAATAGCTTATTCAGGAGAGCCCTGACCTATGTAAATCAGTTACAACCAGATGCATATCTAGTAATCTACAAAGAAACCAAATCTTCATCCAGGCTGTGGTAGCTTCATGGTTTTGATGAATCTGTCCAGAAAGGTATTTGGCAGGGGTGTCAAACTGGTGGCCCGCAGGCCGAATATGTGTCACGCGCAGGCCACGCCCACCCCAGTCCCGCGAATAGGAAAAACCTTGTGAAATGTCACGTAACAGCAATGTGACACTGTAAGTTTGGGACCCGTGGACTATGGAATGCCCTATGCACTATGGAAGGATACAAAATGTCTTAAATGTTTGCCTTTGGGGTACCTGTATCAACCTAGCTATTCTGTTAAGCATGTGATTAAGCTTGAGTTCTTACTGCTGCTGGTTTTCATTTAGTTTGTTTAAGTTTTTTTATCATTTGCTTTTTTAGGCCACACAATGCATTCTTTCTTAGCTCATAGCACCCAAAGGGGTGTATTCAGCAGAAAAGCAGGATAAAAATCTTGAGGCTTCAAATGTATCACCTGAGGTATCTGCTTCAGTCAACAGTCTTCCTGTTGATTATATTAGTAATCTTATCTACTAATCATCTGAGGTTTGATCGGGATCTTCCTGCAATAGTGAATTTGGCATTTCTATGAACAGAGTGTTCTTGTCCTTGTACTTCAGTTTCTAAAGGGCATCCAACCATTTGGAGCTAGAGAGCTCTCCACTTGTATAATCATGTATCATGAATTACTGTCAGACTTTCTTGCAGGTACTGACCAGGGGTGGGTTCTAACTTACCTTGCCACCAGTTCGCTTCCTCCCACGCCACGTGGACACGCCACGTGGACGCACACATGTGCAGTACAAAAAAAATACAAAAACTTCCTCCCCCAAAAAAGGCCAAAAACAAGATGGCGACACATATGCAGCGACAGAAACTTGGCTTTTGCGCATGTGCAGAATAAAAAGAACCCGGGGGAAAATCAGAATCTTTTTTTATCCAAAACAAAAAGATGGCAGTGTCCACAGACCAGAACCGGTTCCCTGACGTCACCAGTGTCTTACTACCTACTCTATAGAACCAGTCCGAACCTGTAGGAACCCACCTCTGGTACTGACTGATTCAACATAATTTTGAAAATCTTTGGTTAGAAAGAAGAAAGGGAAGAGAAATCTCCATAAGCCAATCTTTTTCTTCTTACAACCCCGTATTCCCTTAATTCAGGATAGAGTCAGGGCAACTGAGCATTTACTGGCAGGATGCCCTTCCTGACGACCGTGTGGAGTTTGCAGCAGATATTTTCTCACTGCTCAAGCCTATCATAATATTTTTTATTAATTTTCTAAGAAAATGTTGCTGTACATAGGAATCTGGAAGTTGAATCATGGCAACTGGACTTCTTTCCTTTTTTTGTTTGAAACGTTTCACTGCTCAGCCAAGTCGTCTTACTCTGATAAGCAGCGAAATGTTTCAAACCAAAAGGAAAAGAAGCCCAGTTGCCATGACTAAACTTCCAGACAACTTCACCTGAATGAATGAATGACTGAGAATCTTCATCAACCTATGGGCTTAGGGATATTCAAACGAGTATCAAACAAGTAAGCAGGTGTTTGCAAGAAAAGGGCAATCTGTTTAGAGAGATTTATCAAATCAATTATTTATGAAGGCTGATTTTGAGTATGGGCCCTGGTCTTTGGTATTTGGAAAATTTGGAAAGAAGTGTTCTGTAGTAGGAATTGAATGAGGAGTTCAATGTTCTCTCTGAAAACTTTTGAATTCCTTGGGACAAGTAAACCTTTAGTTCACTCATAGAGGTATGGAATACTTATCCATTCTTAGTGAAATAGTGTGAAGAAAGAAGATGTCCCAATGCCATGTACATCGCAACAACTTAGTTCCCATTTTTCTTTTATTTTTTCTTTTCATTTTTTTTTCTTTACCATGTAACAATAACAGGAAAATTGGGTGATTTCTTAATAGTTCCAAAGCATGTCACAATCACAATGAGCTCAGCAAATACATGGCAGAAATAAACAACAAGCCATACAAGCGATGTATCTCATTACCCTTGTTCTCACATTATATTCTAGCCTTCCTATTATATAATAAACCCCAATAATACAAGTTACATATTTAAAAATATACTTGGAATTTCAGTATAGGAATTAAATATTAATAATCAATAGGCTGTCCCCAGATTTTTAATAAAACGTAGAAAAGTAATAATTTACACACACACCCTTTTGAATTACCTATGGAAAGGAAGATACACAACGTTACTTGATAAAGAAAAAGATTTTAGAATAGTTGTTAGCTGCAGCAATGAAGAAAAGTTTGTGGAGCCAAGTCAAATATAAGGATGGAATCAGGATTTGAGATTTGATGCTTCCCTCCCTCCCCTTCCTTCCTTCCTTTCTTTTATTTTTATTTATAAAATTTATACAAGTAGTCTTCGACTACAACTGTTTATTATTGACCATTCAAAGTTACAACAGGACTGAAAAAAGTGACTTATGACCAGTTTCCACAACCATGGGAGCATCCCCATGGTCACATGATTAAAATTCAGACGCTTGATAACTGACTCTGATTTATGATATTTGCAACCTTCTAACAAGTACAGTCAATGGGGAAGCCAGATTCATTTAACAGCCATGTTACTAAGTTAACAACTGCCCTGATTCACTTAACAACAGTGGCAAGAAAGGTTGTAAAATGGAGCAAAATGCACTTAACAAATGTCTCACTTAGCAACATAAATTTTGAGCTTCATTTTGGTCATAAATCGAAGATAATCTGTATTACCTTTATAGGTAGTCCTGGATTTATGACTGCTTGCTTAACAAACAGTCAGAATTACAATGGGTCTAGAACAGGTGCATTGCAGACCATAAAGCACTTCTGGCTATTGTAAAATGTTTTTCCCTTCCTTCCTCCCCATAATCATGTTACTGTATTTTAGGCACTTAGCAAAACGGCTTTCCTTTACAACCACTTGTAGCATCCCAGAATCACATAGCCATGATTTGTGATTTTTTTTAATGTGAGTTTCTGGCAAAAAAAAACACCCCACCTATTTGGGGAAAATGGGTTCACATTTATGAGTGCATTGTTTGCTTAAGGACATTGCAAAATGATTTGCTTAACAACCAATGCAAAAATGTATACAGAATTGGATTCCATCATGTGGGGCCTTGATTGATGACTGTAATGACTTTCAAGTAGAAATCTGGTTCCAGTTGTGGTTGTAAGTGAAGTATATATAGTTACATATATAGTTTCACAAGTCATAGATAACATAATATCTGAGCCACCTAAGTCATTGCCCACATACCGTACTACTCAGCAGATTGAAGGGTGCCACGCTACACCTTTATAATGAAAAAGCATTGCCTCAAAATAATTTTTCATTGTTGTAGGAAAGACTGCCTGTTTTCATCCATGTATCTAGCCGAGCAAAAGCTAAAAGATAACAGATGATTTTATACATAAAGATTCAACAGACAGTGTTTGCTTAGAGCTTCTATAAGATAGGAAGGAACCTGTAGCTCTTCAAACACTGATTCTTAGGACTTTTTCACCATTTTTGGCAACACTGATAAAAGATGAGGAGTTGCAATTAAGCACAATTTAAATGCTACAAATTATTCATATTTAGATTAAGGGTCAGTCATCACTAACTCTCTTCCCTTGTTTGTTGCAGTCATCCAGTTTCTAATTTAAAATAGGCAAGCAAGCAAATCAAAAGAGGAATATACAATGAAGCATCTGCACTCTCATGTGAATTTTCTTTTCAGTAGTTGACAACATATGAGTCAGCCCTGCATGAGACTATATCAGTTCTTTTTCTGTCTTTTTCCATGTAGACATTCTTACAAAAATATTTCAATATTTTATTTTTTTAAAGTATATTTCCATTTTTATTGAAGGATCATGGAAATGCTCCTGAAAACTAGAATAAAATATGGGGAGAAATTAGAAAATGTCTGGTATTCTCTAAAACCTCTGACTACTATAGGTAGTCCTCAACTTACAACCACAATTGAGCCCAAAATTTCTGTTGTGAAGCAAGACAGTTGTTAAGTGACTTCCACCCCATTTTATGAACTTTCTTACCATAGATATTAAGTGAATCATTGCAGTTATTCAATTAGTAACATGGTTGTTAAGTGAATCTGGCTTCCCCATTGGCTTGTCAGAAGAAGATCACAAAACAGGATCACATGACTCTGGAACACTGCAACCATTATAAATATGAGTATGTTACCAATTTTGATCCTGTAACCAAGGAGATGCTGCAACAGTGTTAAAAACAGTCAGAGGTCACTGTTTTCAGTGTTGTTGTAACTTTGAACGATCACTAAATGAAGTGTTGTAAGTCAAGGACTATCTGCACTTCCAAAAGTCACAGATAACATAGAGAAGAAATATAGGAGCTGTACTTCAGAACACCTGGGAACACATAGTACTTCCACAGGCATCTGAAACTTATGTAGAGACAATAGTTCATCTAGATCAGGGGTTCAAGTTCAAGGCCTTCGGGCTGCATCCAGACCACAGGGTGCTAAGATCTGGAGACAGCAAAGGACCGGCTTGTGGTGCCTCTGCCAGCAAAAATGGAGCTTGGGGGTGTGCACTGTCCGCCAGGCTCCATTTTCGCTGGCAGAGGGCTATCTAAACAAACTAAAAACAAAACAAATGTTTCCCCTTTTGCATTTGAGCAAGCAGGAAAGGAAAAAGGGAAAGAGGAAAGACAAAAAAAGAAGGGAAGATGGGAAGATAGCAAGGAAGGAAAAATAAGGAAAGAGGGGAAGGAAGAAGAAAGGAGAATCAAGAGGGAAGGAAAAAGTGAGGGGAAGTCTCATGGAAGTCCTGCCTTAGCACTTGGCCACCATAGGCGTCCCCATCATTAGTGACATGAAGCTGGCCGTGGCCACACCCAGACATCCCTGGGCATGCTCCCCTGGTCCTCTGAGGTCAAACACAACCCTGATGTGTCCCCAGTGGTGGGATCCTCCCAGTTTAACAACCAGTTTGGTGATTGTGCAATTTGCATGCATGTGCCCACTTTACGCACACATGCACCTGATGTGCGCTGTGCACGCACGTACAATTTGAAGAAATCTTCACTTCTTGGTTTCTTCAGAGCAGTAACACAGCTGATTCATGTGGCAATCTGTTCTACCATGCGAAGCAGCTGACAAGATAAAGTTAGGAAAATAGCGCAGGCAAGTGGGTGGGCCCATCTGATCATCGGAACTACCGGTTCGCCTGAACCAGTCCGAACAAATAGAATCCCAACCTTGTGTGTCCCTCAATGAAATTGAGTTTGGCACTCCTGATCTAATGCATATTTCTATGTAGTTATGCAGAAATCTCTTGATTTACAATCACTCTTTTAATAATGATTCAGTGTTATTATGGCTTTGGAAAAAGAGACTTATGACTTGTACTCACACTTACATCTGTCGCACCACTCCATGGTCACATAAATGCAGTTTGAATGCTTGGCAAATAGCTCACATTTACAATTGGTTGCAGGTCATGTAATCTGTAGTTATTCAGTTAATGACACCATAAACATTTTAATAAAATCAAGTCCAACTTGACTAACAATGACTTACAACAGAAATTGTGATTCTAATTCTGGTTTAAATCAATGATTATCTATTTTAGCTTCCTGCCATTCTAACTGCCAGTTTCAAGTGGTAGAAAAAGGACAGGAGATAGTAAACCACAATTTCTAGATTTCTAGAAGCTGTGGTTTACCATCTCCTGTCCTTCTACAACTCTAGTGTTTACAATGCTACAATGGCTATTGTACTTCTTCCTAGATCTATTGATTTTTCATAACATATAAGCTCACTAATTATTCCAATTTACCTCATTTCATTTCAAAACTACCAATTGCCAAAGCTCTCTGTGCAATTCATGGATTAATTCAGCAATTTAAGAAGTACAATTATATTTTGAAAAAAAGCAGGAAAAAATGCACACCATATTCTGGTAAAAATCATTCAAATGCTAAAATGCATAGCATGTCTCCTTAGCTGTTTTCCATATTTATATCTTACAGCTGCCTTTAATATAAGCACAAATAGATAGTGGCCTAAGGACCCAAGGTTGGGAGGTAACAATACTACCCCTCCTTCAAAATCACTCCAAAAATGCAAATGTTTGCATTGAAAGGCTGGTGATTGACCAAATAAACAAACAAATAGACAGACAAACAGACAGACAGACAAACAAACAAACAAACAAACAAACAGATAATGCTCTTGTGTATTGGAAGGAGATGGCACCATCAGTCAATGTGGCCTGGGGATGCCATATACCCTTGAACTAACACTGTTGTTTCGTTATGTATATAAACATACACCCACACCCATTCACAATGCTACAGAATGTGATTTTAAAAAATCAATATGGTGTTGTTGGCCACCAGCGGCCAGCGGAGCTGGCGGCAGACTCGGACAATGAGGCGGTTGGGGAGGAACATGGGCCAGTCCTGGAGTCTGGTGAAGGCTCTGATGAATGCTCTGTGTCAGAGGGAGAGATGGGGCCAGGGCCGTCTGACAGTTATCAGCTATCTTTGGAGTCGGAGATAAGGGAGGCTGAAGAACAGCTGGAGCCTGTTCCCGATGTGCACATGCGCACAGCTGTCGGGAGAAGGGAACAATTAAGGAACAGATATCAATTCAGGAGTAAAAGCACAAGGGGGTGCTGAATGGCTCCACCCATGGGAAATAAATAGGAGCAAAAGGGGAGTGGTGTTTGCAGGAAACAATTAGTTCATTATTCGTGTGAAGATTGTCTTATCTGAGTTGTGCCTCATAGAGACTCCTTGCCAAGTTTTCCTTGTATAGCATTGTGTCTGGAAGCTATTGGTCTGGCAACTATCCAAGGACTGATAAGGTCTGTGTTTGCAATTCACCCTTGAAAGACTGTTTGCCAGGACCATGCTGGATGTGAATGCTAGGAATTCACATTAGCCAAATAAAAAGTTTTTTTTTAGGAAAAGGAGTCTGTGTCGTACTTTGGTGAAGCCTAGGTCAGAACAGATGGTCCCATAACAGTTCAATGGAAGCTCTACCTGTTTTTGTGTGTATTGTACATTGATCACACCAAAGTTGCTGATGTTTTGACTATACGTTTGGGGTGATCTACATCCATCCATCCATCCACTCCATATATCCATTCCCCCTGTTTTTAATTTTTGGATTATGAACTGATATTGAGCTTATCTCATCACAGTTAGAATCAAACTAATTTAATATTCAAGTGCACACCCTGAGGTTACAAATCACTTTCCAAGGTTTGTGGCCTTTGAAGGTTTGGAGGTAGTCCCACCCCCCCCAGTCCTTCTTCAAATTGCTCTGACATTGAAATTTAGAGAGAGAGACAGACAGACAGAGACAGACAGAGACAGACAGACAGAGACAGACAGACAGAGAGAAAGGAAGGAAGGAATTAGGAAAGGAAGGAAAGGAAAGAAAGGGGCTACAAAGATTTTGAAGGAGGGATGGTAAAAAAGCAACCTTGAACTAATAAAAATGAATAAGATGATTTAGAATGTAAATGAAATATGGAATGTGATGATAAAATATGTAACTGTCTGTATGGAAAAATTAAAAAATTGTTTAAAAAAAGAGAATCGCATAATAAGGAGTATGTATCTTGATATTTTAACTTAAAGTAATTTAAAATTAAATCAAATGCAGATATTGTGTTACCTATGTCTATCTGTTTGCCCTGCCCTAGATTGCTCTTTGAAGTTCCATTATCAGAACACAGGTCAAAAGTAAAATGTGGTTTTCAAATATCTAAAAAGTCATGGTTAGTATCTTTCAGGATTTTCATCTGCAAGTAAAATGTTTACATATTCAGAAATTACATACTCGCCTGGTTTAGATTTTAAAATAGGCCAGATAACTTCCTGCTGAAGACTCACATTGTAATAAAATATAATCTACCATTTCAGAATCAGGATAATCACAGGGACAAAATGTTTGAGATATAATTTTTTTTTAATCTACCATATAGTTTACACATCTAATCTGGCTTTAATATGAAATGTTGAAAATATTTAAATATATACTATTTAAATGTTTAGGAAGTTGAAAAATATATCTATAATTAATTCCAGATGTTGCAGCTGAACATGATACTTTGGCTTTGGACATTAATTCCTGAACTGAATTATCTTTGATGTAATGAATTGTCAATACTGGGCAATAAATAATCAGGATCAATGGAAATTTGATTATTCTTTTCAGTCACCTGTTTGAACCACATATGTACAAAAGATTCAATCCAAGGATTTGCTGTCAAAGGGCATTGTCCAGTTTCCAAGAGAGTAACAGAATTTGGATCATGGCTTGGGACACTTAAAATACATCTTAAAACATTCACCTGCAGTTCTGCTAGGTTGTTATTAGCAAATGTCAAACAAATCAAAGCTCCATATAAAATTTGAGATGCAATTTTGGCATTTAAAACTTCTATTGCTGTAGGAACAAATTTTACTCCTTTTAAGTAAAACAAATGAAGCAAGAAGGTCATAATAGATTTTGCTTTCAGAAGTAATTAGTGAAGAGTTGAAGAAAAAATAGTTGTGCCTATTAAATATTACTATTTAATTAAGAAATATTAATGTTCATATGTTGCAGCAAAGGGTTCTTTCACCAGCCTGTATTTCTCCTTCTTAAATCTAGAACTGGAGCTCCACTAATTTTCAGAAGAAAGATGGTTCAAAACATCTCCCTTGCCATCACATCGGACTTTGTGATGTCAAACCTAAACAGTTCCAGAAATGTGAACAATGCCACACTGACAGCACTTCAGAGCTACGTGATGCAGACGGTTTTGCCAGCCCTCTTCATACTCAACTGCTGCATGAGCATTCCTCTCAATGTAATCTCCTTGTGGTTCCTTTGTTGGTATTCAAGGCCTTGGACTCCCACCATTATATTTTGCATTAATTTAAACATCGCAGACTTGCTCTATGGCTTCATCCTCCCCTTTCAAATAGCCTACCATCTAAAGAAGAGTAATTGGCCTTTTGGAGACGTCTTGTGTCAAATTGTCACCATTCTGTCATATGGGAACCTCCATTGCTCCATTTTAACCATGATGAGCCTTAGCATTGAGCGATACCTTGGCATCGTCCACCCATTGCGCTACAAAGCAGCAAAGCCAATTAGGGCCTCTTTCCTGGTGTGCATCAGCATTTGGGCCCTGGTTTTACTCACTCTGTTTCCTCTCATGCAGCATAACCTCACCATTCATTTACAACAGCTCCCTATCATCACTTGCTTTGATGTTTTGCCAAAAGAAATGTTTAGCTCTAAAGAAAAATTTATTGTTTATTTTGGATCCCTGCTCTTTCTATTTTTCGTCCTACCATTGATCATCATGGGTTTTTGCTACATCTCAATCATATTAACCCTTCTCCATTCATCTTCTCAGTTCAGAGAGAGCAAGAAACAGACTGTCTACTTCATCATAGCGTTGCTATTCCTGATTACTTTTTGTTACCTCCCTCACATTGTCATGTCAGTGACCCATTATATCCTCCTTTTCCAAAAGAAATCATTTTATGTGGCATACAAACTGTCACTTGCTACAGCCAGCTTTAATTGCTGCTTTGACCCATTTCTTTATTACTTTGGTTCTAAAGAGTTTCGACAAAAAATACAGAGGAAACTCTGCAAGTGTGTGGCAGTAAATTTCGGTGAAAGTAGCCCAATTTTTTCACAGCATGACATGCAAATCATGCCAGTGCAAGAAGCACCAAAGATTTAACAATAAGCATATTTACTACAATAAATAAACAAGAAAAATATTAATTTAACAATTCATACCAATGGATGTTCGTACTGAAGGATCTGTTATTAACAGAAGGATTTGTTGTCTAGAAACAGAGACTTGTTGAAACATTTTTCTCAGAACATCATGGATTGCACTAATAATCAAAGGATGTGGCAGTTGATAGGTGTACTACATTCCTACAATACATGCCTTTTTAAAACTGAGGATAGTTAGAAAAAGCTCTAACTTTTTCTAACTATAAGGCATGTATAGATAGGCCTTACTAAATTGTGGGAATTGGTATAAAATTGACAATTGTCAAAGCAATATGACTGGTATCATTCAAAACATGGACAGTCATATAGTTTAAATAATAAAATGGTTTTTGGTCTTTATATTGAGATCTTAATTGAATAATTGATTTACTGTTCTAATGAGCTGTTGATTTATCAATTGCTTGTCCATTATGTGATTAAAGGCTTGCTTGATGAGATAAGCTTGACCAGAATGTGGTATCATCATCATCATCATCATCATCATCATCAAATTAAATATATATGCTGCTTGACTCCTAGTTATTCTGGGCGGTTATCCTCCATAAACAATAATCTCTCATTTTAAGTATATTTGAGCGGTCTTAGTCCAAAAACCCTTCCTACTCTATTATTCTGTTCTGTAATTCTACTTGGACCAGGGTAAAAGTGTTCACTTGCAATATTGAGGAGAGCACCATCCTGAAAGCAGCTAAATATTTAACTAATTAATACTTCTTGCATTTGGATATCTTTGGACTATTTTTGTATCATGGCATGATTTATTTAGATTTTTTTTTAACTTGCTCTCTTTCTCTTATATAATTTTCATTGAGGCTATATAGGGGTTGATGAAACAAAGTTTGTGTTGCCCAGACTTCATAGAAACCATGCATAAAGAGTTATATATTATCTGAAGAACAATGTATAAACAAATACTCTACGGGCAACAACCCTAAAGTCATCAGTCACCATCTGAGCTCCCAAAATATATATTAGAAGTAGGAGTCATCTATACATCAACCCATATTTATATGACAAGTCAAACTTATCATTAAAAATCAACTTTTATTTATTTATTTATTTTTATTTATTTATTTTGTCAAGCATGTATAAGATAACAGATATAAGTATAAACATGATTATGAATACATTGGTTATATAATGGATACGAATAAGTGGGGACAGTAGGACAGGGACGGTAGGCATGTTGGTGCGCTTATGCAAGCCCCTTACAGACCTCTTAGGAATGGGGTGATGTCAACAGTAGACAGTCTAAGGTTAAAGTTATGGGGTTTTGGGGAAGAAATCACAGAGTCAGGTAGTGCATTCCAGGCATTGACCACTCTGTTGCTGAAGTTATATTTTCTGCAATGTTTCAAATTACTAAAGAAATAACCTCAAATAGATTTGTTAGCTTTCTTATCCCATGTTAAAGAAAATCTTGCCTTCTTTAACCATGGTTTGCTATATAAACTGCAAATTAATAAGTTCATAAACATGCTAACCAATCAATCATGATTTTCAAACCATAATGGCTGGGTCCACACAATTTTCCTATCCAATTTTACCAATAACCTTAGCATTTTGCATGGGTCAAATCACTATTAGTTAAAGTGATACAAGAATAGGCAAAATCCTTGAGTTTGGATTGGGTCAACTCGGCTAGATACAGATGTTTACTTAAATTATGGATAAGGTTCAGAGGCATTAATATCAATTGATGTTATGCCACTGATCTCTGTTTGAAATTAAGTTCAGCTTTGGCATATAAACTTTTGGAAAAACAGAGTATTTAGAGATCTATTTGAAATTAAATATTTCAGTGTTTTCCTGATTTCTGTCTTCAGTACAAGACATCAGATTACTTACCTGAAAATATAATTTATAAATATAGTCCAAATATATCATATTAAGCTTTCACTTATTAAATATATTATTATATTGGTTCTAAGTAGAATATTTTATAAAGTTGACTATTTTACTGCAGTCCTATCTTTACATTATGCTAACTAATTGTGAATAGGCTTATTTATTAAACACTTGACAAGTTAATCTATGACTAGACATAGGTAAACACTTTGTTCATCCAAAATAGTTCTTGCCACCGCTACATACACCTGCAAATATATTGAGAATTGTATACTTCAGCAGTCATATTAACTTGGATAGTGAATAAGCAAGATGACATTGATGGAAATGTGTAAAAACTTTCAAGGTTCTTTTTTAAGTTCAGAACAATGAAATAACATTCAGAAGAGGTTCAATAAAATGCCACCTTAATTCATATATCCTTAGGGAAGCAGATGCTGCTGCTAATATAATAACCTTTGTCAGTGTTTGTAATGCCTGAAGAAGATGACTGTGAGATGGTATTGGTGAGTGAAAATTGGGTTCCTATATCATTCTTATTTTGGGCTGCTCCAGAGAACTCATACAGAGACACCATTATATCAAGATTGCAAGGGAAGGGCAGGGGGAGAGAGAGAGACAGAGAGAGAGAGAGAAAGAGAAAGAGAAAGAGAAAGAGAAACGAAAGAAAGAAAGAAAGAAAGAATTAATTCAAATTTGGTAAACATATTAAATTCAAAAACATTGTTAGCCCCATTGTTTAAATATTTGATTATTTATACTTTCAACTTCAGCAAAAGCATTCCCACTTACAGTAAATGTTTCAGGTTCAACAGCTAAAAGTATAAGCAAAATTAAAGAAAGACATTATGAAAAGTAAAAAGTTTATTCTAGTTAAAGAAATTCAAAGAAAATAGTGCTTTTTCATTGCTATAGAAAAGCCTACATTTGAAGGCATTGAGGAGCATGTTCCATAACTTCTAAGAAAAAATAATAATTTTCCCATTTCTGTATCAGTATTTTCATTAAACCAATAGTCTTATATGAACTGTTGGTTAATTTAGATCCACTTAATGCTTTATGTAAAATCTGAGCTGCTGATTTAACACTTTAAACAGAGCACCATAAACAGAACTACAGTATTCTTCTTTCATTCATTTACAACTTTTAGTATTTTTAATAATCCCTTTATCAACTTATATCTATGCCTCTTCACTTGCACAAGCCCAGTTTCTATTTTTTATACTTTCCCTGTTTTTCCATGATTTCTATGCTTTATGACTCTATGGATTATTTCCATTTTTTAATGTATTTTATTTATTTTTCCATTTATTTATATCTCACGTTTACTATTTTTACAAATAATTCAAAGTAGGAATATACCCAACACACCTTCCTCCTCCTATTTTTCCCACAACAATCATCTGTGAGGTGAGTCAGAGAGAGTAACTGGTCAAAGTCACCCAACTGTCATTCATGGCTAAGGTGGAACTTGAACTATAATGTCTTGCTTTCTGGCCAGATATCTTAACCACTAGACCAAATTGACTCTCATATATAATCCTACATCCTCCTATCTTATTATAGTTATAAGTGCTGTAGTTCTCATTGTGTTGTGTTGTAAGAATATAAAGTATGTATTATGTTTTTTTCCAGTCTTGTATTGTTATACCCTTTCGTCCATGGTTTATTTCATTTGCTGTCTACCAATCCTTGTGCAGAGAACTGAACCTGAAGAAAATTTCTTGTGTCCACCACTTATCTCTGTCATATCTACGTTCTGGGTTGCTGCTTGTTAGTGGTACTGTGTTCTGTTTTTGGGATGAACAAGACTCGTTAAACAAAGTCATTGCTTAATTTTCCAACTTTGTTGTCCTTCTTTTCATCTATTTATTTATTTATTTTTATTTATTTTCTTGTTTATTTATTTTGATTTGCTGCACAGTTACAATGGACTCAGAGAGGCATACAGTACAAAACTAGAGAAAACCTAAAAACAACTAAAATCATTAATTTAAATGAGCAGCACAAACAACAGTAGCCTAATATCAACCAAACAAAGCAGGGGCCTTTAAACAAATAATAAACATCAACCTCAGACATGAGACCAGGTTTTCAAAGTTTCTGGAAATCCAGAAGACAAAATTTCATGTTTCTCAATGTTGCCAACCAGCAGGAAACCATCTACCAACCATAACACTGCTGTGATTGGACGATAGTTGTGACAGACCTAAGTGTTTAGCAAGCCTCAGATCATAGCACTTTCCCAAGTCTGTCAAAAAGCGAATCTGTGGATGGAGAGGGCCAAGCAGTTCGCATTAAGCGGATGAGGCTCTTCAGGTTATTCACCAAATAACTCACCCTATCCTAAATATTTGCTCTCTGGTTCTCCTACTGGACAACTGATCAGAGATAAGACTGTATCCAACAAAGCAATGAAACCTGGATACGCAACCTACACTACATGGGTCAGGTGTCATATGGGCTTGCAGATGGTCCATGGGTGGTGGGATCTCCCTGATAAAATGGAGAATATTTCATTGTTTTACTGGCCAGTATCCCCACATCTTGGATCAGATGTTGGGCAGGTTTGAAGAATACTAACCATTGTGTTGAGCAAATTAATACAAATTAAAAGAAAAATATATACATTATGCCTTCTTCAGTCATTGGGTCCTGCAGATAACAGTGGAGAGTTCTGGACCTTGCCCATGAAGATCTCTGAGAGCTTTGCCAGGGCATTTTATAAATAAGAATCACATGGACACAAAACACTTTTTTGTAACAAATTCCTAAATGGCATACAAAAAAAATGCACCAGAGAAAAAAAAAAGCAATAACCGTGGGAATAAAAGCAAATACTCATATATTATATTTGTTGGAGTTCAGGGGGCATTTGCCAGGTTAACAGATGACAAAGATGGGAAATGGGGCTAATAATTTAGAGGAGAGAGGCGGAAGAAAATCAAAACGAACTGGACAGATTTCAGCAGTTGGCTAAAATAAATAGGATGGCATTTTACAGGGATGAATGTAAAGTTCTACATCAGGATTTATAAATAGAAGGCAGAAGCATAAATTGGGGAAAGTCTAGCTTGGCAGTTGTACATGTGAATGTTCTTATTGACCCGAGGTTAGATTTGTGCTAGCAATGTGATGTAGCAGTTAAAAAGATAAATGCATCTTTAGGAGCATAGATCATGAGAAGTAATTGTCCCACTCTACCCTGGCCTGGCCAGAACCCAATTTGAATACTAGGTTCAATTATAGACACTCCAGTTGAAACAGGGCATTGATAAACTGGAATAAATTCAGAGGGATACAATCAAGAGGGTGAAGGATCTGGAAATTCAAACCTATGAGAAACAATTAAAGAGAGGATTGAGGGGAGACAGGATAGCAATTTTGAAATATCTGAAGAGATGCCACAAGAAAGGAGAACTAACTAGGTTTACACAAAAAAAGACCACAACCAAACCTCAAGGCCCCACAGGCTTAAGCAATAGATATAGAAGAACATTCTGAACGTTACAGCTGTTAGTCAGTGGAACAGTCCAAAGAAGTTCACTGGAAGTCTGCAAACTGATGGTTTTCTGATGGAGATGCCCTAGTGGATTCTATAATTGGCAGAAGTTGGGACTATATCACTGTAGTTCTGAGAAAGCGAGAAAATAATGGCAGCTTCTTGTCACAGCTTCTTAAATACAAAGGCTGCATGATAAAGAAACCTTGTGGATTGAAACCTGTTTTATCTCATGTTCTACTTATTTCTTATTTCTCAAGTTCATGACTGAAAAACAAAGGAAGGAAACACCACACCCCGTAACTGAATTTACTTTTTGAATCCACTCTCTGATTTACATCTATTGTAACCTCAATACTGTCACCCATTGTCCAAATATATCTTCTTCACAATAAAGGTGTTAATCACTTAACTTTAAGAAACACATAGTTTATAAAACTCATTTATGTGTACTACCATTTTTGTTCTGACAAACCTCCATTTTATAGACTGGTGTTCATTTAAGATTTGCCAGTTAAATAGATGTTTTACTGAAAACGATACCATGTACATTGATTATGCAAATGATGCAAATCATAAGACTTGACACAAAATATGTACATTTGGATTTAATGCACATTTAGATTTAATGGACATTCCCTTCTCCAAACTGTTCATTAAATTGAGGTTTTAGTGTTCTGAATATTGTTTTGAATCCTGCTTCTTACATATTTTGGAGTAAAGCTTCTAGTTTGCAGTTTATGCTGTCTGGGATGCCATATAGGGTGTTCATGCTTATATATAAAGCATCAAAAGAGAATATTTTGAAGTATTTGCTTATTTAGAAAATGTATAGGTTGCCCATCTTACGTCAAGGTAATTCTTATTGATCTAAGTAAGGTACTAGCTAGCAATGTGATGTAGCAATTAAAAATGCATTAACAGGAGCACAGATCACGGCTAGTAATTGTCCCAATCTACCCTGATTATATGATCAATGTCCATATATTGACACTAGAATATAATCCTGATTATATTATACTGATACACTTGGATTCATGCAGACCATGCAGGCAGAAAAGATTTCAGCCTACACAGAGAATGAATTTCAGAGAACGTACAAAGACATTGGTTCCCAAAATAAATGGCAATTCTTTTGTTAAGTGGATGATGTACTGATAGAAAAATATCAAGAGGTATAAGAAGAATGCCAATATGGGCTAGTCAAGCCTGATAGTTAATGGTAGATCAGTGTATGGATATTTCTGTTAATGTTCATAAAGTTCATTAACTATAAAGTCCAATTTAATTCCATGAATAATTTAAAGTTACATATTTGTCATTATAAGACAGAACCAATTCACTTTCAAGATTTGAGCTCAATAAACTCTTTATCAACTAGAAGCATTCTAGTACGGTAGATAGCATTAGAAAAGTAAAATGAGATTGGAAAAGTATTCTTCCTTCCTCATTTTCAACATTGCAGAATAGTCTCAATACTGATTTCTCACACAGTTGTAAGATTTAGCAAGGTGATGTTTTTTTCAAACTTCATTACAAACATTGTTCCACTTCCTTTGTTAATTTCTTCTCTGAGTTACTTCAGGGAGGTGGTTTGTCTCTGTCAAAAAGAAAGGTGTTCTCTGAGATTCTAATAAGTGATAAGATCACTTACAGTGATACCTTGGTATGTATGCTTAATTGGTTCCAAGAGGTGCAACAAGTACTAAAAAGGACAAATAGCAAACAAATAATGTGACTTATCATGTAACCCTTTATTTTGGCCAGGAAGGAACTTCCCAGCATGGCCAACTTTCTGTCCTCCCTCTGCAGCTCTTCTCTGCTTCCTCTTGCAGGACATACCAAGACAATATTGCCACATCAAAATGTGTTGAGTACCAAATTCGACAAGTTGAGTACCAAGGTATCACTGTATATTGTGTAGATTGAACAAGGCTTTGAAAGAAGCATTGACTATATGAAGGGAAAACATTCTCAAAGACCTGGAAACATCTGGATCCATTAACCTGCAGAATAGCTCTCCCACATTAAAAGTGATAGGGGGATTGATGAATGCCATGTTATTTGATGATGGTAAAGGATAGATGTTAAACCCCTCTTGTTTAAGTCACCATTTTCCTGTATAACAAATTACAAGACCTTCTATGTATTCTGAGTCAGTGACAAATTGAGACAGTTTCATAAAGTCGATGGATTATTTGAATTATGTGTTTGCTGAATAAAGTAGCACCAGCATGGATCTTAAAACTCCTTTATATAAGACAATGACAATTAGCTCAGGATTCAAGACCAATATTATACCTACCAACCCACAGTAGTACAAGGACTGAGAGGAGGCGGGTGCTGATACACTTGTTCTGAATTTCCAATACAAAATACAAATATTCTAAATTGGTACTCTGACAGACTAGACCTGTAGAGATTGTCAAAATCACTATATATTTGGAATACCCAAAATGATGTTCAAGAACAACAGTATGTAACATAACACTTCATTTGGTGTCATTGAAGAATGAATCCGATGAGTCCACTCTTTATGATAAGGGGACAGTGTGTTAGAGGTGGTTTCCTAATGGCTTGGTCCGGTTCTACCGAATTGTTAGTAACTTACTGGCATGGTTTGGTAGAACCGTTAGCAATCTGGGCCTGCCGTGCCCCTGAGCCGGTTCTTTCAGCAGCACCATAGGCACCGCCATCTTGGATTTTGCTTCTGCACATGCGCAGAAGCTTTTTTAAACCACTGTACATGCGTGCAGCGTGAGAAGCACTGTACATGCATGTGGTGTGTGAAGCACATGCACGGTGTGCAAAGCACGTGCACGGTGTGCAAAGCACGTGCACGGGGTGCACAGCGTGCAAAGCATGCGCACGGCGTGCAAAGCACGCCCTTGAACAAACCAGCAGTAAGAAGATTTATAACCCACCTCTGGTGAAGAGTTGTAGATTTACTTTGTGCCCATCTTTGTCAAAGAGTCTGCTAACCTTAGACTGTTTTCTACCAGCCTTTCCCCCCCAAGACACACATGTGTTGCACTTACCTCTTACTAGGATGTTGTTGGCTGGTTGCTAGGCTTTCCCTAGCCCTAGGGTCAGCAACCTGCGGCTCTGGAACTGCATGTGGCTCTTTCATCCTTCTGCTGCAGCTCCCTGTCGCTCAAAATATGTGTTACAACTGCCAATGTGCAACACCCACCAGCATGTGATTTATTGAGCTTGTTGATCCCGGTAGGCCAACCATGGATAAATCCAGGAAAAGAAAAGTTTCAGAAGAAAACAGAACATTTAAGTCAATTACAGTACATATGCTAGTTGTGTGGCCGCTCAGAAAATAGTCAGGTATGGGAAGGGTTGTGTGGCTCCTAGTGTTTTCTTTTCTGTGGGAAATGGGTCCAAATGGCTCTTTGAGTATTTAAGATTGTTGACCCCTGTCCTAACCTTATAATATTTTTCCAATAAATATATCTCCTTTCTATTGTAGCTG
>JANHFT010005905.1:29383-42652 GCA_032467955.1 Pseudoxenodon macrops | reverse complement strand
TTGAATTTCTTTGTCCTGGAAATTACTAGAAGCAGAATTGGAAGAGCTACAAAATTCTACCCAGGACAAAGAAATTCAAGCCTTGACAGATGTAGCTCAGACAGTAGAAACAAACCAGAGAATGTCAGTAGTAGATGAAACCAGCATCACTATTGAACCATTAGTCCAGGCAACTCTCCTGTACCTTCTCTTCAGAAAGAACACAATTGTCTAATTGAAAAATGAAAGGAACTGAAATAAAATCTAACTTAGCATCTATAACAACACAAAAGCAAGTTGCCTGCATTGAAGTTTATTACCAAAAAACCAGCAAGGACAAGTAGGAAAAGATGCCAACACTGTAATAACAGACACTAGCACTTTAAGAAATGAGCTGGCTAATTTACAGCACACCTGCAGATATATTTGAAGATCTTGGATGCAAATTAACAAACAAGGGGGGAAAAGGAAAAAAATCTACAGTCCACACAAATGTTGGAAACATTTTTATTAAAGTTTGGAAAACAAGCTCAGTACGTTAAGATCAGATGCAAGCAAGCTAGAGCAGTTGAAAGAAAAGAAGCTGAAGAACAAAAAGTGCAAAGAATACCTGATCCAGAAATATCACCTAGAAATAAGGAAAATTAAAGAAACACTGGAAATGATAAAGGAGCCAATAACAGCTATAGCCAAGAAGGTGTGTAGTAGCTGATGTAGTCCAATAGCATCTAGTTGAAAAAGAATTCTGAACAGAAAGAAGTCTGCCTAAGAAGCAGAGGGAGAAAAGATTAGCTGCTAATTGGCAAGATGGTTTTGGAAAACTGTAAGAGAAGGAAAAAACTTGAAAGAATTTGGATTGATTACAAGAAGACATTTGAATCCCTGCCATATGATTGGATAATCAAGTGGCTAGAAATAGCAAGTGTAAGAAATATCAAAAGCTGAATGCAAAGATCAATGTCACAATGGAAGACCCAGTTGCTAGTCTATGGTGATAAACTGGAAGAGGTAAATATCAAGGCAGCAATCTTTCAAGGAGACATACTATCACCACTATTTATCATTGCATTGATTCTTCTGTCAACTATACTGAAAATGTCAATCAATGGCTAACGAACATTAAAACAAAATCAGGCTACTTCATCTCCTTTATATGGATGATCTGAATCTATATGGGAAAAGACCATCGGAAATGGAATCTGTGCTCAATGATGTCTGAATATTCAACTGACATACTGGTATTATAATGGAGTTTGGACTGAACAAATGTCCTGAACAAATGTTCCACAGAAGAAAACTAGTGAAAAATGAAAAAGTCAAGATACCTTTGAAATAACTGGATAAAAAAGTTTCAACGAATACTTGGGTATCCTTCAGGCTGATAACATCCAGTGCATTGAAGAAGATTAATAGTGGATACACTATTAATAGTGAAGATCTTCATGATGTGAAGAAGATCTTGACATGCAAACCAGGGGCAGAAATACTGATACCTGAACAATTCTAATCATTACCGTATTTTTCAGAGTATAACATGCACCAGAGTATAAGATGCACCTTAGTTTTGTTTTGTTTTTGAGGAAAATAGGGGAAAAATCTGCCTAGCAGATGAATACATCTGGTATCATCCTTTGTCTAGTCAGCTTCAGCACATTATTTTATCCCCTGGTTAGTGCTGAAAAAAGCTTCTAAAGCACAGCTAATAGAGATAAGCAATGAAAAAAACCTGCAAAGCCAGGAAGATTGTTAGGGCTGAAAAAAAGCTTCTTCAGAGGGACTAGCAATGAAAAAAGCCTGCAAAGCTGGAAAGATCGTTAGCACCTCGTTAGGGCTTGAAAAAAAGCTTTGAAAAAGACACACCCAAATTTTCAGCCTCTTTTAGGGAGGAGAAGTACATTTTATACTCCGAAAAATAGTAAATAGACAGCTGGAATAGTGCACTGTACTCAAGAAGTCCAGTACACTAGAAGATTTGGCTAGGATGATCAGAAAAATAATGACAATGTCCTTCATCCATGCAGCAACATTGACAGACACTTATTTACCAAGGAACATAAGTGGACATGAAATATTATAAGGTCCAATGTATTGCATCATACATTGGAAGAAAATAAAAGGGCATTGGAAAAATATCTGAAGGACAGTGAACAAAATGCATTGAAACTACAATACCTTGAAGGCTTATTGAATACCAAATAGACCAAACTGGCCTATAAGAATCACCAATGAAGTATAAGAAAGAGACAAGACAAGGTAAAATAGTACCTGGCTATACATTTTTTAAAAACTAGCAGCCAAAGAAATAATAACAAGATCTGGCAATGGGAAAGAGCAGGAACATTAGAGAAAGAAACAGAAGGGCTAATTCTGGATGTAGAAAACCAAATCTTAGGAACAAAAGCATGCAATGTCAGGAATGAGAAAATAGAAATAGACAGCAAATGCTGTTTCTGTGAAGAAACTGAAGAAACAGTGCACCATTTGGTTAGCTTATGATACAGGATCACACAGGGTGATTATAACAATGGCCTGAAAAAGTAGCAACAATGGTGCAAGGGAAGATCTGCAAGAAATATCATTTGCCTGCATGCAAAAATTGTTGGAATCACAAAATAGTCATAGCAACAAAGAAACTAAATGCTCTGGGACTTTATAATTTAAATAAACAAGCACCTGCCACACACACATCACCAACACAATAATTGTTTATATGAAAAACAAAGAAGTTTGGATAGTGGATGTTGCAATGCCTGGAAATAGAGAGAGGAACACAAAATATAAAGATCTGCATGTAGAAGAACAACTAGAAATAGCATGACTGCGCCAAAAGAAAGCAAAGATTAGTATCAATAGTAATAGAGGTCTTAGGTGCCATCTCAAAATAACTGTTGCATACATTAAACTAAATCTGCAATGACAAAATCCCCATCAGTCAATTGCAAAGGGCATCTTGATTAGGAACAGCTTACATTCTGTAATGATACCTTTAATATTATTAAACAACAACATCTGCCTATCCTAGGTCCTTGGAGAGGACTCAATGGGTGGATAAAAATGCCAAATCCAGTCTAAATACCTGTGTGACTAACAACAATTTATTATATTTATGTGCCCAGAATGAGCCTTCCCCAATTGACTTTGCTTGTCAGAAGCCAGATATGAAGATTTCAAGATGCTGCAACCATAATAAACATGAGCTACTTGCCAAGAATCCAATTGTGATCATGTGATTGTAGAGGAGAGGAGATGGTTATAACTTTAAGAACAGGTTGTAAATCACTTTTCAGAGTCTGTCATAACTTCATACTGTTGTTAAATGGTCAGTTGTAACTTAAGGACTATCTGTACTCATTTGCTGATGAGATAGTATTGATTTCTTTTAGTAGATATAATTTAATTGAGTTATATTTAGTATACCTTGTATATAAAAATAGATTGCAAGCGTTATGCCTGCAATCAGAAAAGAAAAAAAAAGAACTTTCACATAAAATGGAAGTTATATAGCATTTCACATTTTTGCTAAAGGTCATATAGAATTAGTTGATTGGATAATGTGCTTCCTATTGTTATGCAGTATTCTTCTGCTAAATAATTATTCCAAGTAACCCACACTGATGAATTATTTCAGGAATAGATTTAATATATTGTAATGGCCATAAAATATCAATTTGTTATTAAGATGTGTTGATTTTCCTGATTATTGTGAGTTGCACATAATTTACTGCATTTGGAAAATAACACCAGATCCTAGTTTTGTTTTAAAGTTTCTGTAAAGTGAAGGTTCTTTATCCAGGCCTTTGGTGATAGAGACCCCATACTTCATCACGCTTGCTGTAGCTTATTTTTTATGTCATATTAATTTTATTGTAATTTATTTGTTTGGTTGTTATGAAGCCCCAGAGTTATTAGGTAGCATACAGGTTTAATAAGTTATTATTATTTAGTTTATTTGACATATATTCATTGTTCTGTATTATTTAAATTAATGGCCACGTACAGTATCTAACAAGGTATTATGTGATGATGGTGGTGATGAAATCCTCCACAAATCTTGGAATTCTAATTTTTTTTAGCATTACATTTTTCCCATGCTATGTAACATGTTGGGCTGCATGGAATTTTCAATTTTGGATGAGTATTTCAACATCTTCCCATCTGATGGGAATTTGGATTTTGGTGCCACCAAAAGAACCAGCTCAGGACTGTGGCAGGCCCAGGTTGCTAACGGTTCTACGGAACCGTGCCGGTAAGTTACTAATGGTTTGGTAGGAACCCACCTCTGGTGAAGAACATTCATGGAAGACTTAAAGACTCCAACCAATTTTTAAAAAGCTCTGTGCATGTCTCTGTGTGTGTGAAGCATGTGCGGCCACAGCGCGCCCCTGAGCGAAACGGCAATAAGAAGTTTTAGAACCCATTCCTAAGAGGTTTGCATAAACGCACCAACATGCCTGTTGTCCCTGTCCTACTGTCCCCCATTTATTTGTAACCATTTTCTGTATTCATAGCCATCTTTATACTTATATCTGTTACCTTATACGTGCTTGACAAATAAAAAAAAAAACGATAAAAGTTAGTGAGGATAATTGTACAAAATATCCCTCTTTTTAAAAAGCCCGTAAATCTTCATCTTTCTTTTCCAAGAAGAATAAGGATTACAATCCATTTAAATATTTATAATGAAATGAGCATTTTGAAATAATAAAAAAATAGGTATTGCCCAAAGATTTTGTTAGAGATCTTCCCTGAAACCAGAGAGATAATGATAAGGATCTACCATATTTAATTCTGTTAATATTTTTAATCATATCAGTTATTTATCTGTGATGAATAAATCTTGCTTGATCATAATTTACCAAACATTTTGGAGACAACAAGAATCCCTGGTAATATTTTAATATCAATATTCACTAATGAAACAGATATTATTTATCCCAATTACAGTGTTCAAAGTTTCAATAAGCGAGGTTGGTAGACTAAAAACAGCCTCAGAAAAAGTGGGGTGCCATACCTGATTTATTTATTTCCGTCTATAGAAGAATTGCCTATTTCATAATTTGTTCGATATTTTTTCCATATGGCTCAAAAATTGTGTTACATGGAACATTAAGGTAACAGAAAAAAAACATCTAACTTCATCAAATTCTTTTGTTTTTTTGTAAAGCGTTAATAAATTTGTTGAAAATTTAAATTTATGGTTTTAGAAATTACATATGTTGGTAGAGGATAATTTTTGTATCTCAGGTTGAAATGAGGGGTGTTTTCTGAGCTTGGTTGTTAAAATCAAGGAGAGCATCAAGGAAAGGGTTTTCCTTATGATTAGCCTGAATCATTGAAATAATAGTTTTATAAGAATGACAAAAATTCAGAATATTGTGAAAAACCTGAAATCCCAAAGGGTTTAATAAACAATAAGCTATAAAGCATATTCTCTAATTATTTTGCTCTGTAATAAAAATTCAATCACCCCTAATTTCAGAATATTGTTCATAAAGTTAACAGGGAGAAAAACATATGTATCAAAAATCTAAAAGAATAGCTTATTTTTTGTAACAATTGTAATGCAATACTTATATCCGGTGTTCAGACAAAAATGGAGAAGGGGACTTTACTCAAAACAAATGAGTTAGGATGGATGCCCTATCTGCAAGTCCAGGAGACTCAAGCATCTCTAGAATAAATGATAGAAAAAGATGTGTCTTATTAAGAAGGTATTTAAAAGCCCTAAGCTTTAATTGAGTTAACAAACATTATAGGCAACTGTCTCAATTTCATGATTCCTGTCTGTCAAAGATAAGGCTGTGTTTTGATTCATTAACTAAATGCAAACATTTGTCTTAATATCATGCAAATTTGTGAAATGATTCAAATTCAAAAATAACCAGAGACATTTATTTTCCTTATAATAAGGTAATCAACTATACTGACATGCATTTTGTAGCACTCCCTTGCATTTTAAGAACCTGGGGAAAAAAAGACTTTACTGGATCAGAGGTGGCCCCACATGATCCTTTCTATCCGAATTGCATGGAACGGGGCACGTAGGGTTTTATTTATGGCCTGCAACTGACAACAAGGTTTGGGGTTCATGGTATTCCCATTTTATCTATTTACCTATGTAGATCAGAGAGAAGTAGCAATTTAGTTCCCTTTACACAAGTATTCATCCTGTCTGTGGATTTGGTTTAAGCCATTCTATTTCTTTTTAGAATTTACCCTTGCCCAAATCTAATGCCCATCTCTAACAAACAAGCATGGAAATTTGTATCACATCAGGCTAGTGATATGTTTTATCAGTGAAAAATGTATCGTCCCTTGAACAAACATCTCTAGGGAAAACGGATAGTCAGAATTTGAGGTATATTAATGAAGAAATGTTTGTGTCTTCAGCATTTTTGAGATCCAAGGAATCAATATATAAAGGTAGCCTGTTTTCTTTAACTAATGAGATCCAGGAGGAATACTAAGCTTCTGAATGGGTTTTACTGGACAATGCCACTGCAAAAATACATAGACAAAAATAAAGTCTTACACTTAAAAGGCAACAAAAATCCAAAAGTACATACTGGTATACAGATTAGGTGAAACCTGGCTTAATATCAGTAACTGTGAGAAGAATATTGGAGTCCTAGTGGACAATCAATTAAATATGAGCCAGCAATGTGTGGTAGCAGCCAAAAAAGCCAATGCAATCCTAAATTGCATTATCAGAGAGATTTTTATCAAGATCACGCGAAGTACTATGGTACGGTAGTACCTCTCTGTGAAGCCTTAGTAAGGCCTGGAATACTGCATCCAATTTTGGTCACCACACACTATAAAAAAGATGTTGAGACTCTAGAAAGAGTACAAAAAAGAGCAAGAAAGATGATTTAGCCTGGAGGCTAAAACATATGAAGAACGGTTACAAGAACCGGGAATGGCTAATGTAGTGAAGAGAAGGACCAGGAGTGACATGATATCAGTGCTCCATATTTGAAAGGCTGTCACAGAGAAAAGGGGGACAACCTATTTTCCAAAGCACCTGAAGGCCAGCCAAGGAACAATGGATGGAAACAGATCAAGGAAAGATTTTACCTAGAAATAAAGAGAAATTTTCTGACAATGAAAACAGTCAACTGGTGGAACAGTTAGTCTTCAGAAGTTGTGGATGCTTCATCACTGGAAGCTTCAGCAGGGGCTTGGACTGGACCTACAAGATTCCTTCCAGCTCTGTTATTCTAAGAATTCTAAGAAAATTTGAAGCGTATTTCGCATATTGGTTCAAAACAACAATACTACGTAAGCTGATATAAAAAATGAACTGAATAGGTTTTTTCTCTATTTGATGTTCTGACGTACTATGTTGAGCCAATGGTAAGTAATTATAATTTATTCCCCCGCAAAAACCTTTTCACAAAAGGCATATCTAAGACATATGTTCACTTATAAGTATGAATAATTATCTGATAGTTTAGAAGCTATACAAGGCCCACAGGTAATATAATAATAACCAAGAACAGAAATGATGAATATTTTTGCTCCCCTTTTAAGGATTATAAATCTAAAAAGAAAAATTATTATTTCCAAAGGGAGAATAACAATGTAAAGAATATCTTGTTTATTACAGACAAATTTCCATCAGAGGATACCATTTCATCGGCCATCAAGATGGGTACAAAATAAGGAAAACAAAATAACAAGTAATTTTGTGGAATACATGTTGTGAGATGAGCAGCATACACATTTGATAAATTATAAATTAAATAAATAAATGCCAAACCTTTTATGAACATTGCATTGAAATAACTAAAATGATGGTTTTTAGATTAGATTATTGTTGAATAAGGAGACAATGGAATTATAGTTATATATAAGAAAGCAGAGGAATAACAATTTTGATTATAATTGCTGTAATGACAGTTGGAAATCACTTCTATAATTCTCTATTCCTTTTTTTGCACATTTATCATTTTCCTTTTCTTTTAATCTTACTTTCTATTATTTCATCTTAATCTTTTATCTTCTTGTGAAATCGTAGACCTCTACCACAAGGAATTTATTTTGAAAATATTTAAATATTGTATCTCACATTTCTAATAAAAGTGATTTGAGTGTTGGATTGATTCATATGAATTGTACTATTTCTACCGCAAATCATAATACTGTACATCTTGATTTATCCAAATTCTGTTTTAGGCTCCACAAAGAATTGCTCTGTATGGAGCATGTTTTAGGGACTATTAGAAAAATAGAGTTGTATTCTTTAATCAAAGTTAAAAGTGGAAAGATTTTACTTTCTGCAAAAAGTAGAAATGAGATTGTACTCTACATTTAAAGCAATATATACAACTTTGTAAAGTATGTTAATTAAAAATAATTTACAAGTACATAAATCTTCCATTAATATTCTTTTCTCAAATGCCACTTAAGTAGATATAAATTCAGAAAGGAGTCAAAACAGTTTCCATTCTCAGCCTCAGTTATGTTCTGAATTTGAAATAGTTCAAGGTTTAACCAAAACTTCTGCTTTTGTTTTGTTTTGTTTACATGAAAGAGGAAGGATTTGTGGTCATCAAAATGATGTTCAGCTCTTACCACCAGTTGTGCTAGACATTCTATTTTAGCAATATTTGAATATATGTGTATTCATATATACATATGTACCGGTACATGTATACATATACATATACATATATATATATACATACACCGTATATACTCTATGTAACCTTTACTCTACATCTGTTAGCTGCAGTGCAGAATACATCAACTAATCCAGGGGCATCCTTTTACCTCCCTCAAAATGTTATTATATTCAAGTTTATTGTTGATGGGAAATGATGCTTTGAAAGCTGCTCAGGGGAGTTTGTCTAAATGACTCAGAAATATGAATGGATTCCAAGAAGATGGTTTAATTTTAGACTTCTTGGCACCCACCAGCATGCCTAACACATTGATAGATTAGTAGAGTAGATATTAAATCCATATACAAAAGCAATCAAATTATCTTGAAATAGCCAGATTATCTATATCATTCTTAGATTCATATTACAGTAAATTAGTTTTTGGAAGTATTTGCAAGAGTAGAATGTATGACAAATTTCCTGAAAAAAATCAGGAAATTATTATGAAAATGTAAAAAGGGCTCAATAAAATTGGGATTGGCCAATTCAGAATTTAAGTTCCTTTAACGTATCTTGACAGAACATTTTGTTATTAATCTAGTAATTGGATAGCATAAAATGAGTACCTATAGGCATATAAAATCAATATTGAATAGATTCTTTTCACTTTTCCTGCTTTGTAGGATAGTTCTGTTATATTCTTATCAGAAGAGAAACTGTATTATTACAAGAAACAAGATGAGAAATTAACCTGAAGGGTTTTTTATTATTTAGCTATTCATTCATTCATTCATTCAATTTGTATGGCTCATCTAAGAAACTCTGGGTGGCTCACAACAGGTTTAAAACAACAATCCAATGAAAACTAGTGAAAGCAATACACAGTACAAACATAAAAACATCAGTAATCAACCATGATCAGGGGTAAAATCCATCCTTACTTCAGCTCAGTGAAGCCCTACCATTGCTGGAGCCTTAGACACCCTCAGACACCAAGAGAGAACGCCATATTTTGAAGACTGGAAGGTTTCAGGGAGATAATATTCCCCAGGATGGTGGCCATAGCACAAAAAGGATACCACCAGATTGCACTTTTGTAGCCAGGACACATAACATATATTCCTTCCAGCACTAAGGTGTCAGGGAGATACAAATAGAGACAGAGGTCCTGCAAAAAATCCAGATCCATGCCTTATGAACATTTGTAGCTCATTACCAGCAACTTGAAATGAACCTGGAACTATCTAGCAACCAGTGCAGTTTGTGGAGGAGGGTTGCAACATGTTGATCAAGGACTGCACATAACTGCCTGTGACAACAATTTTGGTAGCAGTGCAGGTTCTGAATGTTTTTCGAAGGCAGCTGCATCATAATAAACCATTCAAGAGGTGAGTAGGGCATGAGTGACTCTGAGCAGATCCTCCCACTGCAAGAAGAGGCACAACTAGTGCACAACACAAAGTTGCACATAGGCCCTCCTGGCTATGGCTACCACCTACTCTTTGAGCAGGAGTTGGTTTGATCCAATGTCAACTCATCCACGATCAAAGAAGATAAGTCCCCAAACCTGCAGCCCCCAAATCAGAAGCCTCTCAGTCTTGCTAATATTGAGTCACAGTCTGTGGCTATCAGTTCCCCATCCAGATCCTTATAGCCTCCAGATATTGGGATAGGATCTTAGCAGCATTGCTTACTTTGCCAGAGGCACAAAACTTGTTAGCAGTGTATTGATGACACATCTGTCCATGGTTTCAAACATAAAGCCTTACCCAGTGGCTTTATGTGGGATTTGGGGGTTCTCTGAACTGCACATAATCTTAGCTATAGGTTCTCCCGAACCCATCCAAGCCCCCAGCAGCCCACCCTTGCTAAAGACTCATTTTGTGATAAAAAGTTACATCTCAAAATTTTCAAGCAATCATGTTCACATTGTGTGGACGCTTTGCTATCTGAATTGGCCATGAACCAATTTTAAAAGCTAGTATTGCACTTGTTTTGCAGAGTTCTTATCATGATGACCATGTCATATTTTTATTGCAAATGATTTCATCCTTGATCAAGTCATTGCCCATCACCTAATGAGTAGTTTTATAAGGCTTCAATTTTCCATACATCAAAGAACTCTGACATAACTGAAGCAGTTCATCTGCTTCAGGGTAATTTCAACTATAATGCTTGATAAGATGTGAAATATACCATGTCAATGGTTATTAGCCCAAGTATAGACTAGAACTGATACTGCTTTTCCCACAATATATATATTGTAGGAATATATATAAATGTTGGGGTGTGTGTGTGTGTGTGTTTCCCGGGATCACCTGGTATCCCATATGTGCGTGTGTGTGTATTGCAACATTTGGTAGTGTTTCTGTTGCTTTGAATTTTGCATCTGTGAGCCATTGTGTCACAAACTTTTTATCTGATTTCCAATCTCTGTTTAAATATAATATAATACTATATTATTATTATACTATTATAATGTTACCTGAATATTCTTTCTAACTACTCCTTCCTCCCCTTCATCAATTATTAGGAGTTATGAAAACATGTCCAACTGGATAATGGTAACCAGATTGGAAATACATTATATTTTTTTCTCATTCTGTTTAAGTTTGAGGAAGTATTTTATACTTTAAAAAATAATTCCACAATTTCTATAATCAACTTATGGTAAGCAAACAAATGCATCTAATATGTATAGTAATGACTATATATAAAAGCAAAACAAATACTAATCATTTTACATTGGGATACAATATGTTAGAAAAGACAATATGATCTTTATTTACACTGGAATAATGAAAAATACAAAATTTTAAAGGACAAACAGTTTTCAAAAGTTTCTAGGGAAAATTAAATAAAGATTTCCTTATTTGAAACTGGGGTAAGAAGAAAAGGCATTCTGACGCAATTTGTTCTATTTTAGTTTTTTTATTTTAGGAAGTCTGAATTTACAATGTTAGATTCCATACCTGCAGTGGATAATATTATTTCAATTTCTTAGCTTCTAGGATTGCCTCAGGTACTTGTAGGCTTACTTCCATACCTGTATTTTTAGGAAACCATGGTTTAAAATTACTATTGTGTAGTGGGCTTTAGTAGGCAAAAACCAGACCAGCATATCTGCAACAGCATTTATTGACACAAAAATGAAACTGAGGAACTGCAGGGAAATGCCTGTTATTTATATTCTATGCCACACGTGCCACAGCTATCACATAGAGCCCTTATTGCGGGCACGTGAACTGCCACCCAGCTCAACTCCACTGCGCATGCGCACACACCTCCTGTTGGACAGCTGATTTTGGGATGCGCAGGGGGCAGGGGGACATGTGTGCATGTGCATCAGAGCATGGGGTGGGTGTGCAGTACCACCCACAGCCTGTTTTTTGGCCCAGAAGTTCAGAGAGGCCTACTAGGCCAAAAATGGGGGGGTCACGCATGCATGGGGAGGTGGGGAAACATGGGGGTCGCATGTGCATGTATGGGGGGACGGGAGTGTGGGGAGTCATGTGTGCATGCACAGGGGGTGCACTGCATTATGGTGCCAGCATGCATGCACACTGTCATGTGTGTGCACGCACACTTTTAGCACACAAAGAGAAAAAGTTAGCCATCACTGCTCTAGGCCCATAGGGCCTTAACCAATCATAAACTAGAAAAATCCTACCCACATATAATTGTTCTGAACTTCCTTCTACAGTTGGAGTCATGTAAAGGTTAGTTTCACTTTAGATCAATTTAACAGTTAAGGTCATCTAAAGGTTAGGTTCACTTTAGATCAGATTAGTGGTTAGGGTCATCTAAAGGTTAATCCCCTTTAGCACAACTATATACATATACATAACAATTACTATACCAAAAGTGAATACACTAATGAAAATACTAGTTTCTAAACAAGCAGTTTAGTTTATCAAAAATAAACTGCACTAATCCACAACTCATCAAGAAACAACAACTAAATATAATTAAAATATAATGACCTGACCTGATGTAAATATGTAGTATTCATTTAATATGTTCTCATGTTCAGACAAGATTTGGCTCTGGGCATAATTTAAATTCTGGAACAATTGACTTTAAAATTGCAAACTGCCATATAATTTGCTAGAATTGCCTATGTAATTGTACATTTTTGGTAGTCCAAGCTAAATAAATAAGATTCATCAGCAAATCTGTAAATTGGCCAGAGACCTTTTTGAAGTAAGGCATCCTTCAAATATAATAAATAAATAAACAAATAAATAAATAAACAAACAAACAAATAAATAAATAAATAAATAAATAAACAAACAAACAAACAAACAAACAAATAAACAGCACTTAAGATTTGAATATCTGGCTCTGTTTTCTCTCTATAGACATTCCAGAGTTAAAGGCACTGATTATCTTTATTGGCCAAACTGAATTTGCATAATTTATTAGTATTGTTGTCATATGTTATTGCTGACACATTCATATTGGTACCATATTCAGGAACAACATGAAATATTTAATATGCAGAATGCAATTATCACTTCGCTGTTGGTTTTTTTCTGTAGCTAAAATGCTAAACGGCAATTCTTAAGCAAATTTACACAAGAGGGTTTAATCCAATGGTGGGATTAAAATAATTTAACAACCGGTTCTCTGCCCTAATGATTTCTTCCAACAACCAGTTCATCAAACTGCTCAGAAAGTTAAC
>JANHFT010005905.1:3118-29283 GCA_032467955.1 Pseudoxenodon macrops | reverse complement strand
AGACTTCCGGTTGGCTTGTTGGGCTGTTTTTTACCCTCCAGAGGCTTTAGGGAAGCGTCCTGAAGCCTCCGGAGGGTAAAAAACGGCCCAACAGGCAAACCAGAAGTGAGTTCGATTTGCCTGTTGGGCCATTTTTCACTCTCTGGGGGCCTCAGGGAAGCATCCTGAAGCCTCCGGAGCCTTCAGGGAAGCGTCCTAAAGCCTCCGGAGGGTGAAAAACGGCCAAAAATCAAGGCCAAAAATCAGCTGGCCAGCACACACAATCGCACTGGAGCTGACAGGGCAAGCCTCGGGTACCCTCAGAAATGGCGTCACGTGCCATCTGTGGCACGTGTGCCATAGGTTTGCCATCACTGGTCTAGGTGTTACCTAGTTTGGATATTGATAGTTTGCAAGAAAACAACCAAGGACCCCTCATTTCAACCCTGGCCTGAACTACCAATTTTCTCTTTCATTTAATATTACTGTTGTTATTCAAAATTCACCTTTTTAAGAACTCTTAAGATAATAGACAATGATGCCATCTGCATGATAGTTAGGCAGAAAATTTTATTTTACATTGTTGTTTTGATATTTCAGAACATTGTGACTAAAAAAATTAAGTGGGGTTAATTTTGAAGGTTTACAAACTTTTAAGCACTACCATATATCCACTGGTTTCAATAGGAAGGCAATATGTTGAAATAATAAATATTGAACAAAAAAAAAGCAAGAAAATCTACCTATCTCTGACGGTGATAAGTGATCTTATGGTTTCTCATATGGCCAAATGTTTTACTGTTGATATTATTCTTCCTTCCTCCTAGTAATTATTCTTCCTAACTAATATTTTCTCATTGCTTAAGCTAAAAAATGTCTTCAATGAAAGAGAACAAACTGAATTTGCATCTAAACAAGATGGACGTACGCTTAAACGTGGACGTGGTAAAAAGAAAGCTGGATTTGGGTACTGAAATAAAGTCTGTTTTGGACAAAGCTGGACTCTTCCAGGTTCACAGTTTCAGAACGTTCCTTCATTCCTAGTTGCCACTGGACTTTGTAGGTAAAGGCTGTGGTAAGGATCATATTTGTACAACTATGGCTGGTGTGCTGACTGCAACCTTTCCTGAGTCTTACCAACAATTATGTGTACTGTCTTGTGTACTGCAACATTTTAAACAGGAGTTCCTTTGAAAAGTGTCTGAAGCCATAACAATAACAACAATAGTAAAAAGGAGAGATGTATATATATATATATATATATGTATATATGTATAGAGATAAATATGGTAGAATATAGAGAATATAAGTAGCATAATTATAATAGCTATTAATATTAGAGATAAAGGGGACATTAAGGGAAAAAAATAGTGTTAATGGTAAGGTGGGGGGGAAATGAGAAAGTAGATTAAGATCACCACGAAACTGTCGGGAAACCGATTTGTGAATATATATGTTATTTGTGATGTATGTCTAGTTTTGTGTTATTGAATAAAAATTAAATAAATTAAATAAAAAAAAACAATATTAGGAGGGAAAATCTCCAAGCATCTGCATTTGTGATTTTCCCCCTCCCTCCCCAAATGTTCCTCTTTCTATGTCAGGATCACAAACTGAGAAGCAAAGAGATGAACTTCATTTAACCTACCCATGACCTTGATAAGAAAAGTTTCTTTTCCAATGTTTCTAATTATAATTTTAAAAATGTAGCTGGAAGCTAAGTATTTGAACATCACTTATTGTGTATTCCACAGCCTTCTAGTCGATGCTGCTGCATTCTCAGTTTTGAAACATGAAAATCAAGCATGAATAATAGCAGTATATATAGTATTGCTAAAAAAAAAAAAGCAAGCATGCCCAAAGAAATTAATCTACTCATTCATTTTCATGCTCACTACCAAGTAACTCATGCTTCCACTAGAAAAAGGCTTGGCATTTGTTAATAATGTAATTTGATTTTTACACTTCAGACTCTTGTATTTGTTGTGAAATCTATCTTGCTGATGACATTTCCCCTGAAATAAGCATAATACATGGAAAAGGCCTGGAAGATTATTTTAAATATATATATATATATATATAGGAGAGCAAGCCAGCAGAACAAGATTATATATACTGTACATGGTAGATTTATAATTTAATTGTGATGATGAGATTGCATTGATTTAAAGATTGGAAGATAGTCAGTGTATCTATGTCTAGAAATAGTGAACAAATTTAAAAATACTATGTTCAGGATACTATCCCATACAAGCTACAGTGCATAGATTATATGATCATATAATATAACTGCCAGCTATAGCTATTGGCTGAGAGACAATTAAAATAAATATACATTTATTGTTTGACACCCCAATATACTTGCAAGAAAAATAAAACTACAAAATCACCAAAGAACATACCGTACTTTATACGTTTTTATTCTAATTTATTACAGGAAAGACTGGAAGGAGTAGATAGCAAAAGAATGAAAAAGACATGATGACAGTGTCCTTTATATCTGGGGCCAAATCAAATCTAGAAGCTAACCATTGTCCCATGCTATTGTATACAGTATTAGTTTATAAAGCTATTCAATTGTCTGTTTCTGATTGAGACCATATTGTAAGTCTTAACTAGAACATAATCATTACCTGATTGCATTATTATGCATTAATCCTATTTATAATCTTTCTCTCTCATTTGAATTTAGTACATCTTAACTTACCAACATTTCATTAAAATTATCATCTGTTGATGGCCTGATTTAAGAATTTTAGTTGTTATCAGGCACTGAGCAACTTGATTTTTAATCTCAACCTAGTAATAAATGTAGATGAGCAAATGTTCTGTGCTATATTGCCTTTATGGGGCTTTTATATATATATAACTTGCATAGCTGGCAAGTAGGCATATCATAATAGTCAATATAGAATAAATTAAACCAGTTGAATCATGTCCTCTATATATGCAGTTTGTATGCAAATGTTACTGTACAGGTACTCTTAAAAGAGAACCACTGTAATGTTGATTCTTTTATTCTGAGATTCATCAGACTCATTAAGATACTTAATTTGAACTGGGATTTTTATTGACATAGTTTAGAATAAACATTCAGCAACGAAGAATTTTCTTGCATAATCTTTATGCATAATCACTTTATGCAACACATGCTTCTATTAGTAGGATCTTATTTAGAAGAATCATAAGGAGTTGTTCTTGAGTATATTTTGTCCATTAAGAACAGTTGTATTTCTGTTGTGGCAGTAGAACCATTCTGAGAAAGAAAGAAAGAAAGAAAGAAAGTAAGAAAGAAAGAAAGAGGGAGGGAGGGATAATGGCAATAGTGTTATAGTTTGAGTTCATTTTCATAAACATCTCTTAAAGAACAAAGCAGAAGTTTAATTTTAAAAAAATCAAGTTTCTGTTTCTGTTACTTAGCTTTTTAAAGATATCTACTGAGTTTTGGGTTAAAGTTGGTAACTACAATTCTATGGTAAAGTGTTCAGCTCTTTGGATTGCCTGACTTTTTCATTCTTTTCTAAAGTAAAGTGATCAGAATATTCGATAGGTCACCTGATATATGAAAGGAATCTGAGTTGAACCAATAACAGCAAAGTTTGAGTGCTTTTTCATGTACCGTATTTGATTTTTAAAAAGTCATTCAACATGTGATGTGGAAGTGTGAAAAAGTAATTGCCACCCTCAGATGCAGAAACTGCTTGCAAGAGTTTTATCTGCAATTAACCATTTCCTGTAATCATCCTCTTACATCATTGCACATAATTTTTGGCTCATTTCCCAATAGCAAATTGCTTCAACTCAGTAACATTTTTCAGGGTTTCCAGGATGAGCTGTTTGTTTAAGGTCCCTGCTAAAAAAAATCATAAGATTTAGGTCTGCACTTTGATTTGGGCATTTCCCGTCCAAAATTAATTGGTTTTTCTTCATCCATTCTCTTCCAAGCTGGTTGTATGTTTGGGATTATTGCCTTTCTACACAACAAACTTGCAGGTTTACTTCAGCTGGTGGACAGAAGATCTGACACTCTTTTGAGGAATTCCCAAAAAATGAAGAAAATGTATGCTTAATTTAAAGAGGACTTGATTCTGAAATAGCAACAAATGTCCAAACCATGACATGACATACTTGCCTGTTTACATGACATTCTTATTATGGCATTTGCCATAGATGATTACCTATTAAATTTTTTTCTCATTTATGTATAGAATCTTGGTTCCAAGATATGGGGGGCTTTGTGGAAAGCTTGAGATGAACTTCAACATTCATATTGAATAAAAATGTATGCCTTGCTATTTATCCCTTGAGATTTATATTTATTCTATTTTACTGATGTTGAGATGATGAATCTTGCATAGCCAATTAAGAAAGAACTGAGGTTCCTGGATGTCCTTCTCGATTTCTATCTCAAAACTATTTGATTCAATCTTTATTTAAAGCTAATTTCATTATTAAACCTTCATTCTACTTCATCTGATCTTTTCTGGCTTAGAATTCTGGGGCTTTTCAGTAGCAGTTTTTCTGAGAATTTGTCACTAGAAAAACTGATGTTGACAGTTTTTTGGATGTGAAACACAGAGCCAACTTACCTTTGTTTCTTCTTGGGGGAAAAAAGTAATTTGCTAAAGATCTTCTTTTCTGTGATGTTCCATAGTGCAAGATTTCTTGATTTAAATTGGAATATCTCCTATTGTTTTACTTTGCTCAAGAAACAAATGAAGCAAGCATCAAACTTTGCGGTTATTGTTCGCTCAGATTCTTTATGATGGTCAGATAATTTCCAATGACAAAGATAGACAACTATTCAGAAATGAAACAATTATGTCCTTTGGAGAGAACTGCATATTTATAAATTCAAACAGAGGCATGTTCAGGAATGATATTATTAGAATAGTGTGACCAAAATAAATATTTATATGTCCTGAATTGAAGGTAAAGTATGACAATAGAAAGCAACAATATGAAAGTTCTTCCTGAGTCAAAATATTTCATAGGTTTTCTTACTCTGTTTTAATAAGTTTTCAGCATGTGGCAAATTCAGTACTGAAGTTTAATCCTCTATGTATGCACAGTAGTTATTATTAATATATTCATTTGTGGGGAAATGTCAGTGTGAATCTAATGGATTTCTTTTGTTATGCTTTTAGGAATGTTTGATGCTTGTATTGCCTTGAATATGGCTCATTCTGTATATGAATGCCTGTACAATTCAGAGCTTACTATTTTAATTTACTGAATATACTTCATGAATTATTAATATGAATTGAAGGTATGTGTCCTTTATCATGGATTTCCCATCCCACATTCAATAAATTTATTGCAGATATATGAAAAATGGACTGGTTTAACTAATTTCAAATAGTAAATAAAAACAATTTTATTGGTAGACAAAGACTTGTATCAGAAAATAAAAGAAACAATTTATATACAGGTAGCCAGTTAGGAAGACCAAGATAAGAATCTTTAATAGTTGTTGTGATTAGAAGATGAATTTATTGAACATCACACATATGTGAAATTACATTATTTCTTTTGACAACCTGTTGAAGGATATGGTCATATTCTTGGATGTGTTCTATTGTTCTTCTATTGATATGGCTTAAACAATCGTGTTTGAAGACTATGTCTTACAGTTTTAGATGACTGCTATTTGCTTTTCATTTGGTACTGGATCTTTGGGTTTGCTGAGTAGGCAATTTTTGGTTTGTGTGGTCCAGTTTGTGTGCTCCAATTATTCCAAATGGCTGAAATTCATTTGGACCTCATTTGAAGTTCTTTCAGTCCCTTTGGGACCCTTTAATTTATGTGAATTGTTCCTCTTCATTCCTATTTTGTTTTGTTAACCTGCTATCTTTGCCCTTCTGCCTGTCTTTTCATTTTTCTCATTTTTAATATTTTAAGCAATGTGCAAACAGCTCAAATCCACTGGGAATCAGGCAGATGATGATAATGATTTTTTTTCCTGTTGGAGAGGAGGATTATTTTTGCTGCAATATGTATGTTGTTGTCAGGATATTTGTGCCTTTTTGATAAAATTGAGTGGGTATCTGTTGTGTCACACAGTTTATTTTTACTTTCTGTAATTCAAGTATGTTTTTGCAGTAATTTATGGCTTTACAAAGCTATGATCTTTGCAGAGTTCTTTTTATGGTCTGCTGGGTTGTTTCAGTAGTGAGGTGAATATGCTAGTGAGGTGAATATGACTAGCATATTCACCTCATATTTCTGCTGATGAGTAAGACTAGCAAGGGAAGTCTTGTTATTTTTTTCTTTTTGAAATTTGATTCCATCAAACAAGTGATTAAGTTGTATGAATTTTATAATTTTTTCATCTGCAATAATGAGAAAGGGTGACATTTATGTAGCATAGTCATATTTTGGACTGAATTAATGGGAATGCTATTGTTTCTAGTTACTTCGCTACTATTATACATTCTAAAATGGGAACCCCTGTAGAGTCCCTCTAATCTCAAATTAAATGGTGAAGCATAGGCCTGCAATTCCATAAACTTTCTTATTTTGTGTGTTCAGTTATGTTGCATGTGCTATGTAGTAGCAGGATACTTGGTTGGTTTGGGTCGATCAATATGAACAAAAAAGTGAAATTAAACAATATGATTATTTCATTTTCTTCTATAGTTACCTTTTTTTAAACACTTTTAAGTTGTGTACTGATATGAACACAACTGTTTACTAAGAGTTGGGTTTCTTTGGCCTGATCTTTGCATAGGTTATATGTAGGGGTTCATTACAGAAATATAATAGGTTGGAGTAGGATGTTGGATTTATTTACTTTAAAATGTCTGGTGAGATCTGGGAAAATAGGCTCATTCCTATTATTCTTTGTTGTTTTTCCTTCGTTCCTTTTGCGTTGAGGTGTTGAAAGTTGATTTTTGCCCTCTTGTTTTAGTCTAGGATTATTGGTTTGTAGATAACACTGTAATTTAATAGATATTGTACTTTGGGTAATTATTGTACTCTGTCTTTAAGAGAATATGGTTTATCCTGGTGTTGCCTGGCAGTGTCAGGCACAAAGAAGCAGACCCACATGTGTAGAGTAAAAATTACTTACTTTATTACTCCCTGCCTATATAGCAGGAAACTTTTCAGCCTTGCAACCCCACCCCCCACCTCGGTAAAGACTAGATTAAGCTGAACAACATTCAAGGGAGGTTAAGATATTGCCCTCTTGTGTTTATTTAGTGACTCTGGACTAATTCCCTGTTTGACCCCCTCCTCCCAAATGGCACAGTTGCTTTCCAACTGTAGGACGGACTATAGTGGTTTTGTAGTTTTTCAGTGCTTCAGATTTTGATTCTAAAAAGGTGTTTTGAAATTGTGGTGGCGCAAATACAGTATCCTCCTTCAGCTTATTAAATCAGATTCCTATTTTTCCCAGAATAAATTGCAGAGGACTGAAAAAGGTGATGATCAGAAGTGGTAGCAATGGTAGCCACCACTATCCTGCCGGCCGGGTATCAGTAAAAAGACTAAGGGAATATTGGCAGATGCCCACAGCTGGAAACTGTATTTCAGTGGAGAAAAATCTTGAACTACTTTCAAGAAAGTCCATTGCATATATTTAGGTTTTCCATTTTGGATGTGCAAGTTTGTTAAAAAAATTATGTGTTAATATAGTAGCATTACATATTTGTGCTATCTGTTAAATCCAAGATACTATTTAAGTTTAATTTTAAAAAAAACATTTGGAGAAAGTCATCCTGATTTCAATAGAGCATAAATGAAAAAGAAACTAATCATTTAGAACATCTTTAGACAACTATTTTCCTTTATAGCGATAGTTTAATGTCAATACTAGCATCTAAAAAAAGAGTTAAAAGCTAGCAATAAGAGCAAATAATTTAGCAAAGTGCTTCAGAAATCATGCCAGTTATTTATATGGTTACTGTGGTAAATAAAAATATATACAATTATTCTGAGATACATAGGGCAGTTATTTACATTCCAGCTTTATATAATTCCTTTTCTTTTTGTCTCAGATAGGTGACATTACTTATTCAAAATATTACAAAATCTTTCAGTCACTTCTGTTTTATTGTTAATGTTGACAGATGATCCTTCCAATACATTCATGAACGATGGGATTACGCTCAAGTAATTTGCCTCCCTCTGAGTACATCTATTTTGTGAAATAATTTACATATGCAAAATGAGCATGAGCATATGCATGGCTGCCACTTCCTTAGAATCTATGAAGATTCTCAGTCATTCCAGGTCATGGTTGTCCCAAAGGTACTATTTTCAAGAGGCAACTGGACTTTCTTGTTTTTCTTTGAAGACGTTTCACTTCTCATCCAAGAAGCTTCTTCAGCACTGACTGGATGGTGGGGAATGAAAGGATTTATACTCCTAGTTGCACATTGTTTGGGTGTGTAAAATATATTTTATAAATGAAATTGCATATACTGTATGATGACAGTGGACCCTGAATTAACATCCGTTCATGTTAATGCAGTAGAAGTTCTAGACCAGCTTGATCTGGAAGAGCAGAAATTTTCAAACCTTATGTAGAAAGGGATGGTCTTAGTTATATAATCTTTGTCTCTTCCCTTATATATTTGTTGACTATAGAACCGTGTAGTTAATGGCTGTTTCTCATGGTGCCTTAAACACAATTGGTGGGGCATGAAAATCATAGGATTTTTTTATGTGCAGTAAAGCAACGTTCAATTTAAAGCAAAACTTTCTTAACTGCTGTCCCACTTTTATGGAACAGCATTCCTGCTGATATCTGCATGGTTCCTTCCCTGCTGTCTTTTAGGAAACCATTAACATGTAGCTATTCCAGCAAGCCTTGAGGGTTAAGATGTTGTGAGACTGTTCCTTCCAGTAGTAGGATATTTTTAGAAAACAATGAATGTTCTCAATGTTGTAATTGTTATTATGTTTGATGTTCATATGGTTTGATTTTTAATTCTGTATTAATTCTGTTTTACATATTGTAGGTTGAGGGGTCCTTTGTAGTCACTGAGCTTGGTTGTTTTCTTGCAGACTTTTCATTACCCAAACTAGATAACATCATCAGTGCTACAAGGGAGTGGGTTTTGTTCTCAATTTATATTCTACTGGCTTCTTCTATCAGTGATTGTGGGGTATATGCCACTACAGGTAATTGAATATTGGAGTTGCCTAAAGGCCAATAAACAAACAAACAAACAAACAGACAAATAAGAGGAGGGAGGAATACTAAAGGCATAATAAATACTTTAAAAATAATAAATAAATAAATAAATAAACCATGCACAGACACACGTTTTAATTTGGTTGCAGCGGTTGAGAGCAGTGTGTACATGTTTCCATCAGTGTTTTTAGACATAGGTCAAAATATTATCCAACTTGTATACACAGTTCTCAACCAGACAAGGATTGTATAAATCTATTTGTGATATAGATGTGTTAATCCTCATTGCTTGCTTTTTTATCAATGTACATGAATTACATGTATGAGGACAAAGGAACTTTTTAATTTAGTGCAGTTGAATTTAACTCAAAGCAGCCTTTACCTTTTTAATATTTTGCCATTCTTCATTCATTCTATACTGAAGTCCTATGTTTTATAATTAACATGACTGTTGGCGTGAATAGTTTTTCTATCAAATAAGGTCTTTATATTTTGACAGGATCCTGTAAACTGCATAAAACCAACATCTACCACTTTATATATCCAGAAATACATCTACCACTTTATATATCCAGAAATACATCTACCACTTTATATATCCAGAAATGCCAATCTAGGATCAGTTGTTTCTGATCCTAGATTGTTTAATTAGCTTCCTTCACTTTTCAAATCTCTTTTTATAGAGAATGATACTTCAAAGGAATTAGGGGAAACTTCATTGGATTTGTATTCTGCAGATGACTCGTGTATTCTGCAAGTCTCATTAATGGGCAGATTGCAGCATCTTGAAATTGTACTGAATCTCACAATCTCACAAAGGCTAAACTTGCTATGGTTTACTCTCCTGGTTGCAATATATACTAGCTGCATGCTGTATATCAATTATAAAATATTAGAAAATAGCACACACTTTGAAATTGGAACACAAATGGCCTTGGAGCCACATCACATTATGACATGGCATTCTTCCCAGAAAACACTGTAGGGGTCCATGAAGCTATGTTACCTTGTCCTTCAGCAGACTGGTATATCACTGTGTAGACCAGAATGTGGCTTCTTTTAAGCTTAGGGCAAAAGACAGGAAGTGCTGGAGAGGATTAGAAGTAGAAAACAGAATCATTGGGTCATATACTGATTAGTGGTTTTTTTTAAAGTCTTTAATTCTCAGTTCTTTAATTCTGAAATGGAGGGGAAAAACCTAAGTCCTAAATCTTGAAAGAGAGATGAATTAAAGTAAATTTGGTTGTCCAAACCTAGGATCTCTTACACACACATATATAAAAAGTGCTACAAACTTAAAGTTATATTCAATTGCAGCTCATTAAATGTCAGACCTACATAAATTAAAAGCATTTATTAACTAAGTTTAAATGATTAAATTGAGTTATTTATTATGAAATATGTATGTCAAAGGCATTAACTCATTTCTTATTATTAATGCTAAAATTCTTATATATTGCTTGCTAACATTGACTGCATTAGTCAATGGGCCAAAGTTTGCATATATTTTTGCAGCATTTTCCTATTGAATATATTAACACATGCCATTTTCCAAATATATTTTGTAGCCAGTTTGGTCTAGTGGTTAATGCACCATGTAGAAAGGAAGAAACTGTGAGTTCAAGTCTTATCTTAGCCATGTAAGCTAACATCTCAGTCTCTAGACCCAACCCACCTCACAGGGTTCTTCTTGTGGGGAAAATAGGAGTAGGTTTTCCACCTTGAGTTATTTGTAAAAACAATAAATTCAGAATATAAACAAAACAAATAAACATATTAATTGGATGCATTTTGGTATATTAAATGCATTTTGTTTGATATAGCAAAATGTATATAATGCCTTAATTTGAAACCTTCATTACAAAGTTTTTAATCTTGATGGATACCTCGCTTCTCTAAATGTGGGGGTTATGAAAAAGGTAAATTTATATAAAAATCATGAAATATTCAATTCTACTTCTATCTTAGGCATGAATGTTTGTTGGGTGACTTCCTTTCATCTTTAAACTAGGAAATAGTCAGTCTTGACTACTGCAATGTGCTCTACATGTGGTTGCCCTTGAAAAGTATCCAGGTGCTTCAATTGGTTAAAAATGTGGTGAACCATATGGTCTTATGAAAGTCTAGTTTTGCATATGTATAACCTTTCTTGAAGGAGAAGCAGCATGGGCTGCTGATTTGTTTCTGGTTCCAGTTTAAGATCATCACCTTTAAAGCTCTACATGGCCTAGGCTAGGTTATATGAAGGATTGTCTTTTCCTAGTCATATCTACCCAATCCACAAGAATGGAAAGGCAGGGTATGTTATGGGTCCCCTATCTTAAGGAGTCCATCTGGTGGATCCCCATGATGGCTCCCTCCCTGTGGAACATTCTCCCTGTGTAAATAAGACTGGCCTTCACTTTGACACTCTTTTGAAAGGCCCTGAAGACATGGTTTTGCCAATGGGCCTGGGATCTCAGGTGGAGCCCCTCAAGTGGTTGATTCCATTATTGTTGCCAATGGATGGGTTTTATTGGGATTTGTATTAGGGTTTTATTTCTGTAAGTCACCTGGAGTCACCATGAATGAGTTGGGTTAAAGTTTCTAAATAAGCAAATATAATATAATGTTGAAAAACATCTATCTGCCAACCTGTATTAGATATACTTGACAGATTGCAGTTCCTACTTTTCAAGTGAAGATGCCTACATCCTGCAAGAGATTGTTTCTGAATGATAACTATAATTAGAATGCAGAAATTTAAAATATTTGATTAAGTCTTTTCAATTCTAGATTCATAGACAACTCTTTCCTTTTAAGAGGTATTTCTTTTTTAAACATTTTATAAAAAATTAAAATTATTTCATAGTATTTTAATAGAATGACATATAAGATTTTGACACTGATATTCTTTGTTTCTCAAATTACTTAATATTTAAAATAGTTTTAATATTTATCACATTTGTGCCTTTAATAAGCTTATTATTCATGAAGCTCCAGTATTATACCAGTACTGTGCTTTGTTAGTATGATTATAAATTATTTTAAAATTTCTATTTCATTAGAATTAATATACTTTTTTGTAGATCAACAAGGTCAACTATTATTGGTGATAAAAGAGGAAAAATTTATAACCTTGTGTGTTCTTCTGGGAAATGTATAACATTTTACAGAACAGTTAATGGTTTGTATTAATAACAAAATAATTCACTAATATAATTAAACTATAATTCTTTATTTTATTATCTCTAGTCCAATTGATGTAACTAGCACTGGGATGTTTCTGGAGACAGGACTATAGATATGTATGGCTGCATTAGTAAAAGCAAGTCCAATGGATTCAGTATATAGCTTATTCCTGCTCAGGCATTTATAGGATTTTCATTGCTTACCTGAATTATATGTGCTGTGTAACATTATTTTATGCATGCATATTTTTTGATACCGTACTGGATATAAGTAAATTGCAACATATAATTTTCAGAAAGTGTTCATCTCAATTACCCATCTTAAATTTACTATGGAACCTTAAGTATAGAGTACAGTTTTTTTTTAAAATGCAAATATCCAGAAATGGAAAAATGGATCCTTATGCACTAAACATCTTGGTTGCCATGCGTGGAAGCAGAATTCCTAAGGCGCCAATGAGAAGTTTTCAGATCTTCTGTATTGTGTTATAATTAATAGAAATATAACAGTGTTGATTTTAGAATTTGAACATGATACAGTATTGCTGGTCAGTGACTGAATAAATATTATTGATTCAGTGAATTTAATTATGAAAATAGTTTCTGAAATTTTATGTTCTTCATAAGCAGTTTACATTACAGATCTGGTATTACTACTAATAAAGTTTAATATATTATTTTACTAATTAATTAACCTCCTGGCCCAGTACTGAGGGAGAAACCACATCTCCAATGTCCTACAAAAGGCCAATAATAGCAATAGCACTTAGACTTATATATTGCTTCGTAGTGCTTTTACAGTCCTCTCTAAGTGGTTTACAGAGTCAGCATGTTGCCCCCAACAATTTGGGTCCTCATTTTACTAACCTTGGAAGCCTGAGTCAACCTTGAGCATGGTGAGATTCGATCGGCCAAACTGGTGGCAGCTGGTGATCAGCAGAAGTAGCCTGCAGTACTGCACTCTAACCACTGCGCCACTGCAGCTCATAAGACCAGGGTCATAGGGTAATGTAAAGGTATGATGATCTACAGAACAGATACAGTGAGAGAGAAGGCACATATCCTGAGTCACATCAGATGGTACTGCTCATCCCAGAATATGGCCACCTTGTTGGATCTTTTAGGGTTAGCAGAAATACTTAGAGACAGGCAATCCTCCATATAATGTGTCCCTGTGCTGTGAAAAGCTTTGTTGGTGACAACAAATTGTATCTGGAACCCTATTGTGATTTGATGAAGCTTATGAGCTTACATTTGCCACCGAATGTGTACCCATAAGTCCCTGCCCTATGCAATAAGGATCTGTTGCAGCTTCCAAGCCAGTCCAACCATTTTAGAAACAGGTTCAATTAGACACAAGGTAGATTTGTACAAACTTTCACAGTCTCTTTCAACAGGATCTGAAGGCCTAGGAAGATTATGAAATTCCATACTAGTAAAAATCTAGGGGAGTATTTATTATTAGAATTAAAGCTCCAGATCCTAAAACCCATAGCCAATCAATTGTTAGGATTTAGGCTAAGCCTCTTCCTTCTCATCTAGGTCCACATAGCCACCAGGCATTGAAAATGACAATCTTGCCAATATCACCTGTTGTAATAGAGATGTGTAACTGACTATCATCAGCAAATTACAGAATTATCAGCACAATCATTTGACATTGGATAAGATGACTTGACTAATGCATATGTCTCATGGAATGTCCTAATGAGCCATGGTGGCTCAGTGGTTAGAATGCAGGGTACTTCTGTTGACTGCCAGCTGCTTAGAATTTGGCAGTTCGAATCTCACCAGGCTCAAGGTTGACTCAGCTTTCCAATTCCATCCTTCCCAGGTTGGTAAAATGAGGACCCAGATTGTTGGGGGAAATATGCTGACTCTGTAAACCTCTTAAAAAGGGCTGTAGCACGGTGAAGCAGTGTATAAGTCTAAGTGCTATTGCTATTAATATTAGTATTTATTTTAGATAAACTTGTAAAAGGAATCCCTATCTTTAGGTACAGTATATCCTTTAAACATTCTGTATTGTTTCATAGTCTTGCAGTTGATATGAATCACTACTTTATATTTGTAAATATTATTTAGACTTTTAAAAACTCAATTATTTAGATTTAATTATTTCTCTCTCACACACACATTTCCTTGGCTAAGTCATTGCATAGTTGCCTGGTTGAAATACAGTATATGAGTCTGTTAAGGCAATGCGCTATAAATAAATCTCCTGAATTCTCTTTTTAGCAACAAGCCATACATCCAACAACAACAAAAGGATTTTGGATAAGTGGACAGTGTCATTTTCTTATTCATATTGTCTGGATCACTGCCTGCCGAAATTGAACCAGATGCTTGAATACATCACTGCTTTGAACTATGATAAGGAACAACATTTGCAGTGCTGAAAATGTGCTAAAAATCCTCCTGGACAAAATGCTTTTGACATAAACACACACTTTACTCTCCAGTGGTCATAGATAACCTAGCATAGTATGAAAAAGATTGGCTTTGTTCTGGTTCCTGACCACTCTTTGCCTTTTAGGTCACTATCACATTTGTCAGTTTCCCACTTATCTTTTCCCTAGGTGAATTCACCGCTTCATTTAGCATTTGTCTTTAAACCGTCTTGAGTTTGCTATCATCAGCAAAAGTTACAGTTTATTTATTTATCATCTGCTAGATTTGATAAACTAGATTTATTGGTATTTATGGGTCTGCTTGGTGTTTTCTAGTCTTGATCCATCAGAAATAATAATTTATAATAATTTTTACTGTAGTGGTTATGGTGACAACCTTGAAGTAAGTTCTGGTCCTGGCTTAGACACAAAAACTTACAGGATGACCTTGGACAGCCATTCTCTCACAGAGGGTTGTTGTTTTTGTGGAAAAAATAGGCGAAAAAGGAGTATTAGATATGTTTACCACCTTGAGTTACATAATACATTGGATCCCCTCTGACTTCCAGAAACTCTGGAATGGCTTAGAAATATATTTTTTGATATTTAAAAGCCACCATTTGTAATCATTTTTCCCCATGAATGAATTGTATGGAACTTCTGAGTCAAAATACCAGAAAACGGTATTCACATTAAATATATAAATTGTTTAAAATATCTTCAGAAAATTGTAATATGCATGTATATCAAAAATATTGACTGAGACAGACTTGAGTAAGATTGTTCACAAGGAGAAATGATATCAAGTGAACTAGGTAGCAAGATGTGATGTAATTAACAGGAAAATATGTGAGGATTAGAAAATCAAGTGGGGGGAAAAAAACCAGGAAGGTTAATCAGTTATGTGCACAACAGCTACTTTTTGTTTGTCTATAAAGTGAGGGGAGATATGATGTATGGCAGTCTAAAGAAATATATGTCAACGCTTCTCTTGTTCATATAGGCTGACATTTTTCAACTCAGTACCTGAAATGAACAGGATGAAAAGTGTATTGAAACAGGAAAGATCAGGGAGAAAGTATTGTTTTCATCTCATGTGTATATAATTTAAGGATTTTTTGTTAATCCCTATTTTTGCCACAAAGCAAAACTGGGCAAAATCAGTTTAATAAAAACTTACAAATCTGTCTTGGCTTCCAATATGTGGGAGTAAGAGGCTGAAGAGTGCAGGATCCATTTTAAGAAAAATGAGAAGAGATAAAATATCAAAAAGGAAAGGATAGATTACCGATAGAAGGGAATATTGGTAGCTCAGGTTTGAACTGTGCTTGGTGGTATGGATGATGTATCTGGTTTGGTAATAAAACATCTGCAGGAAAACTACCAAGCTCAGAGACCACCAAGGACCCCAAAATTAGTATGACACTCCTGTAAATTTGTACTGTACACACAAACCCTTACATCTTCTCACTGTACATAAGAGTTGGCAAAGAATATATCATTTTGGATACAGATATTATATGTGATTCTTTGAAAATCAGTTATTTAAAACAAGTAATTAAAAGTATATTGGAATGCATTTATGTATTAATGGTCCATCAACATATGTTCAGTGATACAGGTTATTACTCATTAGTTGTGTAAACAAATGTTGTCTAAACCAATTGAACTCTGCCTTCTGTCCTTTTCAAACTGACAGATGAGTGAGGCAATATAATGTCCTCAATTAAACATTTTTGCATTTTTTTTATTTAGTTACTTCACCTTTGGCTGGGATTTTAGGAAACTCTGAGATATTTTCTCTGGCTTATACAATATCGTGTTATATAAATTTATACGTAGCATTTTATGCCTAAATGTTTTGTAATGCTGCATGCCCTGAAGGTTTTGCTGAGTTTTTGTAAAAGAAGGAACATAACATAAATAAATGCCACCTTTACAAGATTCTAGGCAGAATGTTAAAAGGGGGGAGTTATATGTGTATGTGTGTGTGTGTGTGTGTGTGCATACACACACACACAAACATTTCTTCTCCATTCTATTCTACCCCATTCAGTCAATTGGATGGAGGCCACGTATATGTCCCACTGATTCATTTACCATGGCCATCTGGTTTGTTCCTGTGTAATTTCTCTAGGTGTTTCAGAAACCAATTTTTATTTGGTTGCTGCTCCTCTTCTTGCCAGAGACACACCAGGCAAAATTGAAAATCTGATTGTTTCCATCGACAAATATGGCAGGGCTTGTCCTTTAAAACTAGTTTGTCCTCTGCCTTATTTAGTAATCCCAAATACTTTCATCTCAGGATCTGCGCCACTAAACTTTAAATTTATACCAGCTCTTACAGACGTATCTGATCTGAAGATGTTCCCTATTGGTATTTGGATATTAATGAGAAAATGGAAACTTTTATGTAAATCAGTGCATTTTGTTTCTCAGTATGTAATTTTTATTTTAAATGCCGTTAGGACGTGTCAGAATAAATCTTTTTTTCTTTTCAGAATAAGTGCTGAAAAGTTAATGCTACCTTTCTCTTGCTTTTCTTTATAATACATTTTCTGTATACAAATACTATTCTTGAGACCTAGAATTTTGTTAGCATGTTTTTGCAAGTCATACAATGGGGCTAGATATTCAGCTGTTTAGTAATTGATCTGTATCTTTGTGTAGTTCTTTTTCTTATTGCTTTCTCTTTGCTTTTTATATCAAATTTGTATAACAAAGTAAGCTTCAATTTGAAAAAAAATAGTTTGCATATTATAATTTGATACATTATACCCTTTCTCTTTTTTTAAATAGATTATGATGTTTATATTTCCACCATAAAAGTCTGTTAGCTGTCCTTTTTACCAATGGTGTATTCTCGCTTTCAAAGCTTTGTTTTACATACTTATAAAACAGGGGTCCCCAACCTTGGCAATTTTAAGACTTGTGGACTTCAACTCCCAGAATTACTGGTTGAAGAATTCTGGGAGTTGACGTCCACATGTCGTAAAGTTGCCAAGGTTGGAGACCCCTGTAATAAAAGAAACCCTATGGTAAAGGACATCCCATTGAAGTCAGTTGGAGAACACTCCTGAGTGGACATGCTTAGAATTAGACAGATATTGTCCTGGTGTTTAATTGGTACCATACCCCTTTCTAAGCTCTCCCCATTTCCTCCCTAGGCATAATTTCTTTCACACATTTAATTTTAAAATTGCAGTGCAGTAAAATTGTAATTTATAAAAACATTGAGAACCCAACATATTCAATATCACTTTAATAAATACTTTTCATTGTTATGTTTCTTCCACAAAATCAAAATAAGCTTTGCTTTTTCTGACTGCATATCTTTGCCAAACAATTTCCTTTTCCTTGCTGAAAATCTCTAAACACTTTCCAAAGCAATCCATTGAGACTATTCATGGCATTGAAAGGCATGCTTCGTAAAGCATCTTAGCACGAGCAAATGCCTCCTTCTCAAAGCATTAAAATAGTTAAGCCATATGGCTAGCTTGGGACTTACTTCAAGAGCTTTTTCAGCTTTTACATGCATGCACGCACTAACAAAACTTTTGTTGCTGAGGTGAATCCAGAAATGTGATTCCAAGGAAAGCTCTTGAAGCTGCAATGCCAAATTTCCTAAGGATACAGTTCCTTCAGTGCTTAGGTTATTTCTTTATCACAGTCATGAAACTTAACATCAATCACTATGTCTTCAAGTTGGAGGAGATCAATGTTGGAGCTTTCCTAGTACCAAATGGGAATCTCCAATCATCATTATTTCTCCATGAGCCAACAATTTTCAAATCTTCTTCCATATTATATTCTTTTTGTCATCTTGTGAGCTGCCCAGAGTTGCTTGTAATTGGGTAGTGCCTTAATCATATAAATCAAATAAAAATTAAACTAAATTAAAATTTCTCTGATATTACTCACTACGGGGCTGTTCATGAATGCAAAACCAGAAGAATATAATCTCATTCACTCAACTCAAGTATAAAAAATATGGAAAGAACTAAAAAGACTAGAAGTAACAAAAAAATCCAATATCCCAATTTATGGTTAGAAATACAGAATATGTGATTGCTATGTCTTTAAAATGATCTTTGAAGAGATTGACTAAATCAGTCTCTGTAGTTTGTTGAGATTATCAAGTTTTTATTCACTCTTTATTGAGGAGACAAGAAAACAAAAAGCAAGAGAAAAAAGGATCAAAATTTCCTTTTTATTGATTTTTTTAAGACTTACAAACTGCCTCCCTTCATTTACAGTTATTTTTGAATCGTTGAAGCAGTGTATTTTTCTACTGGTTTTGTTTATTACTTTAATTTGCAAATTAAAAATTGCATACTTTTAATTTGAAAAGTGAAAACCAGTTATAAAATGCTAATGCTGGAATCTTTCTGAACTTCTCTTTTCGATTATATATCTGACAAAGCTGTCTTTGAAGATAATTTATCATTAAAATTTCCTACATTCACTGTCTTAAAACTATTGGTTATTGCAATGCAATATTGCAACAGTTTTATTATTTTCTATAGTCTCCTTCCATCTTTCTTTAAGAAATAAAATTCTTTTAAATTAGTTCTTTTAATTACCAATCCATTACTTTGTTAATGTTGTCAGAAGGTGAAAATAACATATCGATTAAGTTTTCAGCAACTGTTAATTGCAAAATGTTACATAGCTCTTTATCAAGCTGTTATGCTTCACACAAGTCTGGTATAAACAGGTTGGAAGGATTAATGTATTGTTAATGTGTTAATAAATTACCTAATGGGGAACACAAAGTTAGTTGTCTCCTACATCTCATTTCATAGTGTCACATCCATCACCTTAATATTACAAAAGATAGGCATTGTACATGTACTTCAGTTACTACATGTAGCCATATAGTAACTGAAGACTGAAAGGCAGAAAAGGATGAAGGGGTTTGGAAGCAACTATATTTGTGAAAAAAGAAACAGCCATAAACTATAACGGATAAAAAACAATACTTCTCTAACACTCTAATAGTTTGGAAAGAAAGGAATTTATTTTGATCCTCAACTTTTTCGTTCTTCTCTCATTCACTGATACCCTAGGAAATCTTCCTGTTTTTCTTGTCCTTAAACAGATCACATTGATCTAAATGTGGATCAATGTGATTCATTTAAGGACTGGGGGAAAACAGAGGATTTTCTTGGATTAGAATGAAAATGACCACTGGCAGGGAGGGGGCAAATAATATACATTATGGAAATGTCACAAATTCTGTAATTTTCAAAATACATAATTCATATTATCTGAGTAATGATGTCATGTTTATCATGTGTTGTACTAGACTTGATTATTGATGGAATATTTTTGTATGAATATTGGGTCACAATTATAATTTTGTTATTCTTTGTAGCAATCTCATACGTGGATATGTATTTATCTGTTCTGAAATATTTGTTCTTTAATTTTTTGGTGAGTAGTTCCCAATCTAAGGAGTGAATAGTGAATTCCTTCAACTTCTTTTTCCCATAAAGAGCAATTCATTTATAAAAGTAACTGAACTGGTTTATTCTATTTTTTGTTTCATTTTTCTCTCACAATTTTTTGGCATAATACAAGAGGTAATTGCTTTGGCTTGGTTTGCAATGCTTCGGATTGCAATTTAAGTTAACTAAATACCGAATGGTCTAAATAGAGTTCAGAAAATGTAATAATAATGGTCATTCTCAAAGAGAAAACCACAGAAGTAGTTTTATTAGCTTGAATCAATTGAGAATCCTTAGGAATTTCTCACTAAAAACAAAAGTTATAGTTTAGTTTGTGCAAAATTTCACAAACAAAGCTCAGGTAACTCTCCATGGTCTCCTTTCTGTATAAGAATGATCTATTTGCTGCTCTATTCGATTCTAAGTTTAATATATAATGTCACTGAATTCCTCATTCTTTCATAAAAATCAACATTATTGCTATTGGGGACAGCTGTTCAACATAATTATCAACTGCTACTAAGTCTTGGATTTTGGTAATGCTATAAATGTCTCTCTTGAGTTGCTTTTTTATCAGGTCACCTCATCACTTCTTCTGGCCAGATTATAATAATGTAATGTTGAGGTTTCGAAGAGATCAGAAGGGTTTTCTTGTATGTGATTTCAAGGTTCTTGTCACAACAACAATTGCAACAATTTCACTGTCTTCTTCAACTTCTATAATTGCTGTACATGTGGTCAACACGAATTTATCACATATGGGTTTAGGACATCTTCCATTAATGGTCTGTTTTTTTTCTACCCACCATTTCTATTATACATTATTTTTCTTCTATCTTCTATCTTCACACTACCTTTTCTACTCTGTTACACACATTACTGCTCCACAAACAAGAGTTGCTAGTTTGGCCTCCATGCCTTTTTTGTATCTGAAAGACTATTATTTAAAAAACAGAGTCTATATATTCCTCAATCTTTAGCGTTCCTTCCTATGTTAGAGGGAAGCTTTCTTCAATTGAGGTACTCATCTCAATTGGATCAACCACTCCAGATACAAAACAACCACCTGTGTCAGTGGATGATTCAATATTTGTGATGCTTCAGTATTCGTAGTTTTGTCATATGCCAGAGGTTATCATTTAAATAGCTAATCCCATGCTCCTAACCTTTCTGCAGATAACCAAAGAAATATAGGACATTTCTTTTTCTCCAATTCTTCTGATTCTCTTCTTTCAATTTCAAACAAAACAAAACTTAACCATACATAATTCAAGATTTTTTATTTTATTTTTACTTGTGTAAGCATCCCCTGCCTACCTCTGACAGTGAATATGCCAACCAAATAAGCTTTTCACTAAGCTATCCATGTTCCCACTGAAGGTCAAAAACTAGATTTCCCACTGAAGGTACAAAACCGGATTAAAAGGTAACAATTTCAAACTTGCTTACTAGGCAATTTGTTCTTCCTTCAGAAAGAAAAACCTTTTGAAATTTGTCAAAAGATAAATTTCTTTTGGCACACATTTTTCACATAACGGCAAACTTTTTTTTAAATCTAAAAATATTATGTTATCCAAATAACAAATCAATATTTCCAAACATGATACTTATTGTTCTGCCAGTCCTGGAGCAAACAGCAGTGAGATATTGCACTTGGTTAAGATTGTTTGGTCTTTAGCAGAAAATTGAACCTGCTTGAAGTTTATGCTTTTGAAGGTTAAAGCTTGTTTATAATTTTCCTCAAAGAAGTGACCAAACAGATTCACAGAAAGTTAGAGAACTGATTCCAAGCAAACAATACCATTTCTGGTCTTGTTATTTCACAAAAATAAAGAAAGATCATGAATTGCATCCAATCCCATTTTCAGATAAATCAAGGTGTGTGTGTTTTTTAAAATCAAACATTTTGACTGTGTTTTGTAAGCCATAAATTAGTTTTCAACTCTGGATTTCAAGAGTGCTTATATTCATGTAGTAGAACAAGTCAACATGATTTTCTTCAGTTCAAAATATGTCCACAATTATACTAAAACTGACTGCTTCCTTTTCAAATTAGTAACTTCTCTGTGGTTATTCACTGGGTATCTAACTATGATGATTTCTGACTTCAAAATTCTCAAAACATACCGGTACGTCAGGCCTGCTCACAAAGAACTTATGCTGGTGGCATCTTATCCACAAAAGCTAGTATTTACCTTTGGTTTGTGTGTGAAATGGAACAACTCCAAAAAAGTAATACAGTGTTATTGTGCATAGGTCTTGGTTTATAATGATAGCATAATAGAATAGAATAGAATTCTTTATTGGCCAAGTGTGATTGGACACACAAGGAATTTGTCTTTGGTGCAATAGTAATTGCTGATAGGTAAGTCTTATCATTTATGTACATATATCATCATTCCCCACTTCCTATGACAATGAGATTCTGGGTTTGATTTCTTCTTCCACAAAAGAAATAAATAAGTGTCGAACAACTGAGTAGAGGTGATTGTATTGCCCTCTTCATTCTTTTTTATGCTACTGTACTATCAGTGACTTGAATGTTGTGTCTTGGATTGCATGCTGTAACTGTTGCTGTGTTGCCTTCATACATCTTTAATATGTACACTTGTATATTGGCTCTTTGTTCCTAGATTGCTGCTTGGACCTGATTGTATGTTATTTAGTTTCCATTAGACATTATGATCAGCTTCATAAGATGGAAAAGTAAGAAAAAGATGAGCAATAGTTTACTGACCCTGTTTCTACAGCTTTCTTGGATTCTAATAAGGCTGTGGTTTTATGACATCCAAGCTCGGCAAGAAACTTGGTTACAAATAAGTTGTTAGGCCTACCTTCGATAATGAGCACCTGTTATATTTTTCATTATGGTTCTCTAAGGTTCCGTTTTCATCTTAGTCGAAAAATGTTCTTCCCATCTTTTACTCCAATCTCTACACTTTTCATAAAAGGATCCTTTTATCATGTTGAGATCAAAAAGGTAAGTGGCTTTTTACCTTGATCATAAAAGTCATTTCTCCTCATCCCAAAGCTTGTATGCTATTTTTCACTTTTTAAAAGGTAGGTATCAACTTTTTATCCTTATTTTTCCATATGTGACTGTAGCAGCACATCTGAGCCTATAGGATAAAAGATGGCAATCCCAATATTTCTTCCCAGAGTCCTCTGGATTTACAAAGCCAACTGTACCTACTTGACTTGGTGTGGCATCTCGGTAGCTCTTGCTTCCACCTCCTCTCTCCATGAGTATCTCTTCTGAAATTGATGCAGTACATAATTGAAATAGCCCTCCCAAAACCTGCATTCTTTTTCGAGCAAATGAAAACTAAAAAGAGAAAATGGAATATGTTTTATAATACCACCACCTGGACTTGTAACATTAAAGTGCATGATTGAGGGAATATACCACATATTTCCTACTGTTATTAATAAAATCAAGCTTTAAAAAAAAAAGAGAATATAAAAATCCCTTTTAGCTTTACGTAGCAACAGGCAAAACAAATGTGGAAAAGGAGATTAAAAGACAGGTCAAATCACAGGTGGCGATTAAAAGGATCTCCAGTGGAAAAAGTATAAAGGAAAATCTAAGGCTCTGGGCAAATCACAACATGCTGCTGTTGTGATCTTAATTTATAAACAACTCTGCTATAAAGAAGTTCCATTGTTTGTGTAATACAGACAATTTCCATGATAATCTAGGTGGGATAAATCTTAAATAGCAACACAAAGAAAAGAGAGAAACAGAAATTAAAGATATAGCACTTAGACTTATATACCACTTCATAGTGCTATATAGCCTTCTCTAAGCAGTTTACAGAGTCAGCCTATTGCCCCCAACAATCTGGGTCCTCATTTTACCAACCTTGGAAGGATGGAAGACTGAGTCAACCTTGAGCCAATGAGAATCGAACTGCATTCAGCAGAAGTAGCCTGCAGTACTGGATTCTAACCACTGTGCCACCATGGCTCATATGCCATCTAGTAGGGTCATTTACTAAGGAAGCTCTAGTCTAGAAGAAGGGGTACGGCCATGGAGATTCTCTTTTCTGGGTTAAAAAGAGTTGGAAAAAAACAGTAATCTTAGGAAGTATAAACATGGATATTAGCATAGGAAATGAGTACCAATAAATGGGGACAGTAGGACAGGGACGGTAGGCACACCAGTGTGCTTATGCATGCCCCATTTACAGATCTCTTAGGAATGGGGTGAAGTCCACGGTAGACAGTTTAAGGTTGAAGCTATGGGGGTTTGAGGATGTAACAACAGATTCAGGTAGAGCATTCTAGATTATTATTATTTTTCTAGGCGTTGACCATTCTGATGCTGAAGTCATATTTTCTCCAATTAGGTTTGGAGCAGTTTATCTTGAGTTTGTATCTATTGTTTGCTCATGTATTATTGAGGTTGAAGCTGAAGTAGTCATTGATAGGTAGGATGTTGTAGCAGACAATTTTGTGTACTATGCTTAGGTCAGACCATAGGCAGTGTAGTTCCAGGTTGTCCAAGCCCAAAATTTCGAGGCTAGTGACATAAGGGATTCTACTGTGAATAGAGGAGTGGAGTACACTGCTCGTGAAATACCTCTGGACCTGCTCAATTGTTTAATGTCCGATATACAGTGTGGATTCCAAGCTAATGAGCTATATTCGAGAATTGGTCTGACAAAGGTTTTGTATGCCCTAGTTAGCAGTACAATGTTACCAGAGAAGAAGCTTCGCAAAATTAGGTTAACAACTGTTAATGCCTTTTTGGCAATGCTGTTACAGTGAGCTCTGGGGCTTTGAGATGAGTACTCCTAGGTCCTTGACAGAGTACAAGAATCTGCTTGAAAGCTAGACATTTTCAGGACTGTGTTCTTCGATCAGAACCAATCAAACGTTTGGGGTGTCCTCGGAGAAGCTTTTGGACATACCCCATTTCTATGAAGTGAAGAAGGCTTGAGGCTGAAAGATGTTGGCTTTCAGGGACAATGTCTGATGTCGGGAACAGTCTCCGAGTTGGTACTTACCCATTCTGTAATAGTTTTTGGGGAGATCCTAACAACGGAAGTCATTTGACTTAGTGCAGAGGTCGGCAACCTGCGGCTCTGGAGCCACATGTGGCTCCTTCATCCCTCTGCTGTGGCTCCCTGTTGCTCAAAATATGTGTAACAGCTGCCAATGTGCGACACCTTCCAGCATGCGATTTATTGAGCTTTTCGACCCCTGGTAGGTTTTGTGGCTCCCAGTGTTTTCTTTTCTGTGGGAAACGGATCCAAATGGCTCTTTGAGTGTTTAAGGTTGCCGACCCCTGACTTAGTGGATACCATCTGTGGTTGTACAAGGCAAGATTGCCACTGACCATCGTCTGGTTTCCACCTTGGTAGCTTAAGCTACGACACAAACTGGATCTCAACATATGCTTTGATGAACTAATGTTGAAAAATCCCGCATAAAATATGCACCCATTATTTCCAATTCAAAAGTGGCATCTCCCTTCCTCCCCCGGAGGTCCAACAGTTTGCATTTATTGTGAATATTTCTATGTAGACTGATGAGTTAGAAGTTCTGATTCACAAATGACTTTCATTAAATATGTGTTAATGCAATGAAATTCTAATGATAGCATATTGGCCACATCACCTCCATTCAATATTAATTGTGTGACACTTTATTTTAATGGAACATTAATTAGTATAGAATTTCAATGGAGATCTATATAGCACATGCATTAATACAAATGCATTCATTATCACTGGTGTAGTACAAGTAATGACAAATAAGTCTGTAACAGTAGGACCCTTCAAATAATAATCACGAATCATTAGGTACTGCATTAATTTATACTGTGTATTACTAATACATACACAGATTCTATGTATGCAGTTTTCTGTTAATACCATTTTGTATGCTTAGTAGTTTATTATTCTGAATTCCCGTTAGTTGTAGTGGAGACACTGAAATGTATTGGTTCTCTCTCTCTCTCTCTCTCTCATCTATCTATCTATCTATCTATCTATCTATCTATCTATCTATCTATCTATCTATCTATCTA
>JANHFT010005904.1:40172-55781 GCA_032467955.1 Pseudoxenodon macrops | reverse complement strand
CAAGGCCATATTTCGGGGTTCAAAAGAAAATAAGACCCTGTCTTATTTTCGGGGAAACACGGTATTGTGTTAGAAATGGAAAATAAATTATGCCAGTATTTTTATTACTTTATTTAAAAAGAAAAACATAAAACAATTGAAATAAAGATATAATCTGTACGGTCTCCTTGCACTTCCGCAATTTATGAATGCTGCCTAAACCTTCAGAGCATCAACATGTTTTATATTGGTTAAAGGGTTTAGAGTTTAGTGTGCTCTAGGTACATATAATCCACTGAACTGTGAAACTTGCTAAGTAATCAGAGCCAATCTCTTTGCTTAAATTGCTTTTCCAAGTTATACTTAGATTCTCATTTAGTTGTATTGCTTGTTTATTTGGAGGAAATGTGAGAGAAAAAACTGACGAGAACAAAGATGCCTTACGACGAATTTTATTTTATTTCTCTTACTCATATTTAAATCCCTCTTTCATTTAATATTTGATATGATTACTATGGCACAGAAACCATTTTTATGTGCTCTTTCTCTTTACAGTTCCGTGCTCTGGCACCAATGTATTATCGAGGGTCTGCAGCAGCTATTATAGTCTATGATATTACAAAAGAGGTAAATTTAATGCGTTTGCAAAATCTACAAATTGGCTGTTTTATTAAATTTACTGATCTTGTTGCTTCCATTTTAGGAAACATTTTCAACATTAAAAAACTGGGTAAAAGAACTTCGCCAGCATGGACCGCCCAATATTGTTGTAGCAATTGCTGGAAATAAGTGTGATCTTAATGATGTAAGGTAAATTAAACGGGGTCTTATCTAGCTGTTGGTAACATTTTATTACAAACCTACCAGTACAATCTCTCGTTATACTTCATTTCTCAAAAATATAAGGATAATTTAATTAATTTAATATATTGAAGAAGAGGCAATAAACATTTAGTCTGTCTCAAAACAAATTGTATTAAGTTTTTAATATTCACTACAGTAATTTACTTTCATTTTAATTACCAGTCACTATGTTAATCAAACCACTGAAAGAAAATTGGGCTATTTGTTAAATAACAAAGGATGGAAGGGATGCAGCATGAACTGTATATAACTATGAAAGGGTCTTGCATTTGATTAAATCCTGTTTGGACAGGAAGAGAGAAGAGCATATCGGTAGTTCCTAAATAATAGGTTGAGTGGAAGGCAAAATGCTGGGAAATAGATGTAGGAATGCTGAAATTAAACTTCATTTAAACATCTAATTGCCATCCATGCTTTCCTGGACATACATTACTAAAAGTTACTGCCTTTTAACTATCAGTAAATCATTATGGAACCAAATGTTTATGTTTTATGATGTGCAGAATTATCCATATCCCATTTATTGCTGTATTTCATTCATTCATTCATTCAATCAATCAATCAATTTCTATAGCTGCCTATCTCAGTCGATGACTCTGGGCAGCTACCTATTATATTGAACCGCTAATGTTTTGGCAGTCTAGAGAGGTGTACTACCACTACAAATTGCGTTAAACAAAAACTGATTCTATTTCCACGTCTCTCAGATAAAGTGTGTTACACAGTTTGGATTAGTTGTAGAAATAACTGATAATGCTACATTGATTTGCAATTAATTTTCTTTGCTAAAATGAAGGTAAATCATTATCGTTTATTTATAATATGTATTCTCTTTGCACCCTGCAGAGAAGTTATCGAAAAAGATGCTAAAGACTATGCAGATTCCATCCATGCAATATTTGTAGAGACTAGTGCAAAAAATGCAATAAACATAAATGAACTGTTTATAGAAATAAGTAAGTATTCAATGTCAGTAAATCACTAATATTTTTCTTCTTGAGTTCCTAATTACTAACAAAAAGGAATCTTATATTAACTTCCGCTCTGCTTCTACCAGTTGTACACTCTCTCCAAGATTAGCATCATTTTCATTTCATCATTAAGACTCAGAGGTTAATTTGATCTTGGAAATCATATCTTGGCAGAAGAATGAGTAAAGTACCAGCATTGACATTTTTCATCCTGTTAAATGTCTTAACTTTGCCAACTAATAGATAGTGGATTTGTTTCATATCACTAGAAGGAGAGGATATGGAATATACAGTAAGCATTAGAGCTGTGCAAACTTTTTGAAATCTGTACTTCATTGTGTTGATGTGAGAAAAGCACGCCTCCTTAAAAGTATTTAGTAGCCACATTTAAAACACCTGTTCTTGTTCCCAAGTTTTTGTGGTATTGTAAGAAAAATAATACACTTCTGTCCTGGGATATGAATTTAAACATAGAGGTTTAATTTTTTTATTTACTATGCTGTATATGCAGTAGTTGCTATGAAGATGTTTAAGCTTCATTTAAGCTATCCAGTATGTTTCATGGTGTATTTTATGATAGTTTGTGCTATCCAAAATATATATATTTGCGCCAGCAAATTGCCAGTTATTGTGTAAGATGAGGTTTGGTTCCATGGAGAGAGAAAAAAAGAAATTATCACTATCTGATAATTAATGTTATGTAATTAAACTGATCAGACTCTGGCAATTTTGTGTGGTACTTTTACTTAATTAAATAAACTTGAAATGCTAAATTTATAGGTGAGCTTTTTCCAAGTTAATCATTAAACATTCAGCTTATAAAATGAATTCCAAGCAGTTTGAATAAATTATTAGGTCGTTTACCTAGTACTTTTGGTTTAATTTAAGAAACACATAATCCTAGTATTTGGGGAAGAGGTTAATATTTTTATCATAATTTATAATACAATGACAGTACTAAAATGGAAAGAAAAATAAGAAAAAATGAAATAAAAAGAAAGAGAAGTAAAAAGAGAAAACAGAATGTTGGGTTCTGACCTTCTTTCTATTGAGTAATTGCCATCTTACTCGTTTCCTTTCTTCTTTATCCCTTCCCCCATATACATAAATCATCAGTATTTCCATCATTCATCAAAAAATCCATATTAAGGCTTCCAGTCTTTTTTCTTTTTAAAGTATTTTATCGTTTTTCCCCCCTGACCTGTAATCCTATTATTTGAAGAAAGGTTAGCTTGACTTCTAGGCTGCTGAAGAATAGTTGTAGCATTGATGGTTACATTTTTATCTATCTGCCCTGTGTTTGTTTTAGTGGATGTCTTGAGAAAATTCTTCTATTTTTATGTTTTCTTAAAATTATGAATGTCTTGTAATGGAGCTAGACTTTAGGAAGGAGCCTTAATTGTTCTTTTAATACTGTTTAATGTTGTTGTTTTTCCCCTACCTCTGCAGGTCGTAGAATTCCATCCACTGATACCAGCCCTCCATCTATTGGTAAGGGTTTCAAACTTAGAAGACAGCCTTCTGTGACAAAACGCAGCTGTTGTTGATACTGAGTCCCAACAAGCTAGCTTTTATAAAGTATTTGGCCTTAAATGTTCAGGGTTGTTTTTTTTGTTTTGTTTTTTGAGTATCTATTACTGATACTGGATTCTGATCTCCCTGATGGTCAAAGACCCTAACACGGACCATTTCTGACATCCTTACATACGTTTTGTGGGGATCTTGCTGTCAAGACCGTTTCCACATGTGCAGTGTACAGACTGATCTCTTACAGTCAAAGGGAATCGCCTTTCATTCTGCTTTAATCTTTGAAGAGGAGAATCCAATGTACAGATTATAAGCCTTGATATTTCATAGTTTTGTAGAAAAACATTGCCATGCTTTTGTAATTGGGGAAGTGAAACTAGCACTTTTTATGGATTTTGGAGGGATTGGGTAGAAAATATGGAAAAAAAGAGATTTGGCTTGATGTTAGTGCCATTCTGCACTCCTCCTTGCTGTTTGTTACTATAAGCCTTAATATTTTCATTGTTGCTTCTTCGAAGACTAGAAAGAACAGGTGGTTGGTCTGGCTACCAGAATAATGATATTGATAAGAATGACCAAATCAGCCCATTCAGTACCCAATCTTAAATTGCACTTTTTATTTTCTGATATTATTATACAAATATAAATAAGAACTTTGCTTTTAAGCAAAAAAAATAAAAAAGAGTGTAGCCTTAGACAATCTTAGCTCGTTATATTTAATTATTTTATAGTTCAATAGATGTAGATGCTTCTTAATAACTTCCAGTTAAGATACTAGTAAGAAGCTTAGATGAAATAGGTAGATAAAAATAATTTGACCACAACTGACAGGTATCAGTTGCTGTCAGTAGCCTTAGAGCAAGCATGTTAGGTGGGAAATGTTTCTAATTGCTTAGCATAAACCATTTTATACTTATTTATGAAACCAGTGTCTGAAGTAATATAAATTATGAAAGTGCCATTGCTAAAGATGGGATTCTTGTTTATTTCTCTCTCTTATCCATGAGGTAGATTGTCTAAGAAGGCCCTACAAACAATTGCCAGGAATTCCAGGCTGAGTAATGAGCCTTAACTCAGTTGGCATCCTCTAGAATAACACTGGGAAAGATTTCCCTCACTATCCAGTAGAGGTTGCTGCTGGTGTGCTTTGAGGCTTCCTTTGGAAACAAATCACCGAATAATCCAGAAATGGCATTCAGAGCTCACTGTCTGGGACAGTGTAGATAGTGCTTCCATGTAATTGAATTCATCCCTTTACACCACCTTTTAAACAGATTATTTCTTAACTTTGGTTATGCTTGCCATTTATTTTAAACTATAAATTAATCTTGCCCCATCACATGATTTCTCATCATTTGTTTTTCTTGCAAATAGAGCAAATATACCCCATGTTTTTTCTCTTTAAAATATAGGCAGGTAAACTCATAGTGTGTAAAAGAAGCTATAAGGCTTTGATATTTCCTATTCAGTGGAACATGTCTGGTGGCTTGATCTTAATTCACCACTTAAAAGAGGATTTCAAATGTTATATTGGAAATAGACAGTTTATACTTTTTTATTCTATACCTGTGATGGCGAAGCTATGGCACGCGTGCCACAGGTGGCACGCGGAGCCATATCTGAGGGCAAGAGAGGCGTTGCCCTATGTCAGCTCTAGCTGACATAGGGTGCTGGCCAGCTGATTTTCAGCCTTTTGGAAGGGGAGGAGAGGCCGTTTTCGCTCTCCCCAGGCTTCAGGAAGCCTGGGGAGGGCAAAAAACGGCCCAACGGCCCAACCGGAAGTTCAGAGGCTTCACTGAGGTCTGCATGCATATGTGGGGGGGGGAGCACTTGCATGCATTGGGAGGAGGGCATTGTATTATGGGTGCGGGCGCGCCCTGTTGGCACCCGAGCAAAAAAAAGTTAGCCATCACTGTTCTATACCATATAGTTCAGCATTACTTTTGGGAGAATTATTATAGTTAACCAATGCGAATGGAAGTATTGAGTCAGGATGTTTAAGCCCATGTGAATTTGTCTTAAGAATTCAAAATTCTAATTTTGTAGTATGTTGTGTGCTTTATCAGAAGTTTCTCTGAAAAGAAAAAGGCAATTATGGAGTATTTGGCATTCCCGTTAACCAAACAATGAATCTGTACATTAATAATGAAATGTATTGTGCATTCCATATCTTGACTTGTTTATGTCATTAGTTTGTTCTGAGTTTTATTTTAAGAATCAGCATGTATGTCACCTAGTCCAAAGAGCCATAATCTGGCAATAATTATTTAGAATGAAAGCTTGGAGAGGTTGGCATTACAAGTCAGTCCAGTAGCTTTGACTGTTCATTTTTTATTCAAGGATATAATGTTTGTCCAGCAACACGTGGAACTGAATGTGTGAAAGAAAGAGTGTCAGGGATGTACTTACAGAGGGGTTTTCAAAGCAGTTTGCTCAGTACTTTAAAGTAAAATAAGGATCTTTTCCAAGATGTTTATTAGGCTTCAGCAAGAATCTAGCAATCAGTTCCTTCTATTCTAGCATTGTACCATGCCTGAGAAACTCCCATCAAAACTCTGCTGTTTCAGAGACCTTTGAAATTTGGCAAGGAACTACCATGGGGGTGAGGAAAGCACAAATCTCTGGTCAACACATTTAGGACCTTTAGTGCTTAAAAGGACTTTTTTAGATTTAACTTCATGTTAGTTAAACCGCCCTCTAATGAATTGGAGATAATTAGGCTGCTTCTGTACCTACATATAAATAGAAGCAGACTGCACTGATGATGTTATCTAGTTCAGGTAAGCAATATCTGCAAGAAAACAACCAAGCTCTGAGAGCACCAAGGAACCTTCCCCACCCCATTTCAAGCCTGAGCTGCAAATATTCTCCTCTATCAGATAAATCGTTGTCCTCCAGGGCAGTCTTGTATAGATATAATATTGGACTGCCAGTCATTATATGTTTATCCAAACTGTTATTAAAACTTCTTCACATGGCTGTTTATAATCACTATTCCGTTTCTCGATGATACTTTACTGGTTAATCTAAATAAGTCTTAAAAATAGTTAATGCCACCCATAAAGGGAGGTCAAGCACAAAGCTTATTTTGGAAAATATTACTCATGTCTGGATAAAGCCAACTTTATCTCTGCATGATAGTAACACCTTTCCGCTATTTAAGGCTTTCATCATTCATTTATGCCATTGTGATATTAATGAACTTCCTTACAATTACCTATAATTAGAGGGTTTCTTTTTTATTTCGCCTTCCCTGTAAAAATAATATTTTAGCATATCACCAGTTGCATCTTTTGAAGCTACTGCTATAGATAGTCCTCAAATTGGGACCAGAATTTCTGTTGCTAAACAAGGTGGTTGCCATGGTTGTTAAGTAAATCAGATGGTTACTGTCGAATCCATTCCCCCCCATTAACTTTGCTTGTTGGAAGCTGGCTGACAAGGTAGCAAATGGTGATAAAGTGACCCCAGGACACTGTAACTCTCCTAAATACATGCCAGTTGACAAGTCCCCACATGTGACCATGGGGGATGCTGCAATGGCTGTAAATTAAAGACTAGTAACAAGTCACCTTTTTCCGTTGCCATTTTAACTTTGAACAGAGGCTAAACAAATAGTTGTAAGTCGAGGGCTACCTTTAGTGTTACCTTGTGTTAACGTGGCTCTGCAGAGTGACATTTCAAGCATAAGCTGTGGCCTTGGCTGTTACTGCAGAAACTTCCCTACCTGTCCCAAGTCATCAAATTCACTGCCAGTGGATTAGCCTGCCTTAAAAGTTCCCTGGATGTACTTAATCAAATATTTGTATTGAGATTATTTAAATCTAAATCCCCACTCATTACTGGAGAATGGGGGTTATTTATAGTACCTCAGTGCTATCTGCTTATTGCTATGCAAATTAATATGAATTTTGAGCTTCAGCATCCCTCGTATTACATGAGTTATTTGTAAAGGGGAAAAAATCTACCCACCAATCTTGCATTGATCCTAGATCTCATTCATAGGGCTTTTCTGGAAGGTGGGAGGAGAGATCTGATGAATATAATCTTTATGTTACAGCACCCACAAAAGAGTCAGGAGTATGTCCTCTCTTGTTTTCTGTATGTTGCAATGTATTAGTTTCATGCAACAACACAAATCTTGTAAGAATTAATAGAAGAGGTAAATCACCTTACTCTGATTGGAGACATTAATTAGAGAAAATGATAAAGGTGGCAGCCTAAGAATTCTGACCCTGCACCCTTACTGAAGGGGAAGGAGGCCTACTACGTTGGGGAATGCAGGACATCCTGTACCTGTGCATTGTTTACAAAACAGCTGCCGGGGATCTACTCTCACAGGTAGTTGGATTCAAAAGAGCAAAGGCTCAAAGGAATCTCTTTCATAATTCTAGTTAAACATAACATTATCTAATCATTCAAATAAATATGGCAGAGTTACTTCTGAAAGCTTATTCAAAATTATCTCAAAACACACTCCTCAGATTTCCAATGGGAGCCTGAGTCTGTCAGAGGTATTCCAAGGTCCATTTGTCACAATTTAGCTTTCGGATTAATAAACATACACATACCTTTCAGGCTGCCCAATGAAATTTAATTAAATGCACATGTTGTTATTCTATATTCAGAAATATGAGTTCAAAGAGTTCTTTCAAGTCAACTAGCACTGCAGCGTAGAGGATTACCTGGTTTAAGCCCTGCAAATAATATTACTAGTCACTCAGAAGGAAACATTTCTGGCAAATTATTTTTTCACTTCTTAAAATATGTAGGACCTGCTGACAGTCTTTAGGCCTCAGCTGACTTTGCTGTAGTGATTCCCCTTACTGTTTCAACCTGAAAACAACAGGAAATATACAAACCTGCAGGAAATGATAGAAGTAAAATCAAGGGAAATAACTGTTTGGTCAGATCACTGAAGATAGATGAGCCAAATGTGGAAAAGCACTCTTAAGCTGTTGCGTCTGACTTTGTGATCAACATCTGCTGTAGCTCTTGCTTAGGCCTTAAAAGCAAAAAAGGTTAAATGTGTCTTAGCATCTTCTCATATCTTTACTCTGTTGGTCTTCGTTACACTAATTTCTGCTTCTTAAAGGAATTGCAACTATGGCCCACTATGCCTTTGCTACTGTAAGAGTATTTCCTTCTGTGATTGGGGGAAAGAGAACTCTTGCTATGAATAGCAGAACTATTTAGTTTAGGTCACAATGGTGTGTGTGCCTCGCCTCAATTGGAATCTAGTGTATCGTATTGATTGCACTGCATTTCAATGGATGTTTTTGGAATGCCCTTTTTCTGTACTGTGTTTGCTGAACAGGATAGGTTTTATTTTTAGTAGCTTGGATCAGCAAATCTTCCTCTGGATGATCTTGGGGGAATTCTAATTTACAGCAGGCATGCAGCCATTTGAACTGCCTAACCCACCACTTCTCGTCTATGGTTTCACTTTATAAATAGCTGCAAGCAGGACTACACACTTTTAGGACATTTCCCAGTGAAATTATATTTCAAAAGTACCCAGCTATCAGTAGTCACTTTGGGTAAAAATGTTTTTTTTCTTGAGTAGATTTTTTTTGAGGAATGTCAAGATTGTATGATTAAGGTTTGGGGATTTTCTAATAACTCATTCCATGAGAGAGAGACAGCAAGCATTAAATAATTGCCTTCAATTGATTTTTCTCCTCCTTTGAACTTAACCAACAGGATATTTTCATTCTGTCTCTTACATGAGCCATATATAATTGCATTCAATTTCTTGTACCCTGAGAAGCTTGCGTCCAGAATTAAATCACTTCAGTATATTAAAAAAAAAAATCAGAACAAAACATAATGATATTCTCATCTCTTCCTTCCTGTGTAGCAAGAACACTATTATAGACTTGTCAGAAGAAACAAAACTTTCCTTTTAAGAGCTTCTTGTCTTTAAAATCCTAAGAAGCCTACATAAAAGTTTGCATTGCCTATTGCATATCTTTTATTAGGGTCTTGAATGTTAAACCTGCTGCATTTTGAACACGAAATATAGATTCTATAACTGAGATCCTCATTCATGCAAAATAACAGTAACACTTTGCAGCCAAAATTGCATGTCATTCTGGAGAGTCACACCAATCAGATAAAATGTACTTATACCAGTAGATAAATTGTGTTAATACAGAAGATGGGTGATAGTTACTTTTTGTTCTTCTATCACTAAACTATTGTGCTGAGATTTCTAGCTAGAGTAGAGGGTGGAATAAAGAGGCTGGCTAGCTTAAGGTTTCTCTGTTGGAGGAAGCAACAAGGACCGAACCTTTTATTCCCCTTTTCCCTAGAGAATGCAGTTAGTCTGGCAGGATTTTTGTAAATAGCAGAACTACATTTTAAAAAAACTTACTTTCATCTGCTCATGGAGTTGCTCTGGTTCAGTTTTCAGATATTTCTTGTAGTTTCAGTTTAGCCTTTGCTTGCCTTGACATCTCTATGGGGAGTCATAAGTGTCGGTAACAGACCATGATAACAGCAAAACAACAATTATATAATTGTGCCATGCTGTCTGACACAATACAAGTTGCATCGTTTGCATGATGTCATATATTTTCTTACATTCCCCCATCGTCCCAAATCCACTCTATCCCCTGCAGACAGCTATGTGGCAAGTTGTTACCTTGGTGCAGCATTAACTGTATTATCTTACATTTAATGGAATTGGTAAAAAGGCTAGCCTTCAGAAGCTTTTTATCTGGCAGAAATGTTTTATAAATAAAGTATTTAGACGTAATAGTTTAATTATAGTAGCAGTAGCTGAACTCAAAATGTTACTTTTCTATATACTCTGTGGTTGCAACTCAGAAGAAGGTTCTCAGTGCAGTGTTGGACTTCTTTTGCAAGATTATAGTAAGCAGTATTGTATGATAAGGACTCTATCCTTTCTTTTCCAAGAGGCTACTGTTTGCATTGAAAATATAAATGGTTTATTAAATTTAATAGGGATTACTCACAAAACCAATATTACTGTCAGGCACGGTTGCAGCTATTTACAATAGAAAAAAAGTCCCATGTATAAATTCATTAACACATTCAATGACACATCTGGTTTGGCCTTTAGGTCATTCTACAGATCTGATTTAATCAAGATTCACAATTGCATCTTGCCGATCCTGGGAATTTCTTTGTCTTGGTTCTAGAAGTAATCTATATGGAAGACAAAAGTAGTCAGTGAATCTTTTCGCCACACCAATTCTATTCAGATCACATGTACTTTTAGCCTACTAAATTATTGTGTACATGGAATCACTGTAGTTACAAACAATTATGGTTGCAAGTGTACACTCCATTTATTTAGATCATACAGAATTCATTTTAGACTTCCAGAGACTGAGCAGCACTGTAATTCAGAAACACCAATGGCATTAGCATTTGTGCTTATAGTGAGGGGAAAAATATATCATATAGAGCACTGCTCTTTTTTCAATTTATAAACAGGTCTTTAAGTCCAATACTTAGAATTAACACCATTCTTCATGAGAACTATATTTATTGTGCAGTTTGTGGGGGAAACACAGGCAGCAAGGATAGGAGGGGGAAATGTGATTGTGGGGATATGTCGGTGGAGATTCTGAATCATCCAGGTCATGGTTGTCCCAAAGATGCTGTTCAAAAGGCAACTGGAGTTTGTTTTTCCCCCCTTGGAAACGTTTTGCTTCTCATTCAGAACTGAAGAAGCTTCTTGAATAAGAAGCAAAATGTTTTCAAGGAGGGAAAAAACCAAAATTCAATTACCTTTCGAACATCATCTTATGGGGATATGTGCCTCTTAATATAATAGAATAAGGGGTAGTTAGTACGTGTCCACTTACTAGAAAGAGGCTAATCTTCAAAATTATCTCCCCATGGGGACATGGTAGACAATATGAAAATGAAATTCTGCAAAGGTAGATGTGTCAAACAAGTACAAAATGGTGGATAGGATTATACAGAAGTCTGTTTTAGGGTGAGAGTTTGAAAAATATCAATTATGGATGAAATCGGGTAAAAAGAAGAATTTTGCCTTATAAAAGTAAACGGATGAAGACAAACTTCACTTGAGAAGGACTTGATATTTTGTTAGATTTTATTCAAATTGCATTCTCAGATTTGAGTAATGCAATTAAAGAAGCAAATTGACAAACTAGAAAGGTTGGCTCAAAAGATAAAATCTTGGAGATAAAACTTATGGAGGGAAACTGGTTATGTCTGCTTAGGTAATAAATGACTAAGGAGAAAGGTATGTTGACAATTGTTGAACTAAAAAAGAAGGAGGGAAGTTTTGCTAAACCCCTGGAAGTGCAAAGAGAGAGGCAATGTCATTTGAAATTTATATTATTTCACACTCCCTATTTTCTGTTACAAAATGTTTAGTCACCCTACTCTTAAGATATATAATACTTCTAAATGACATATCAGTTCATCAGTAAAATGGATTGTGAAATATAGTTTATAGTTAAGGAATTGTTTAGATCAAGTTAGAACAGATTGTGCCTCTTCAGATATTGCAGTGATTCTAAATCACAAGCTAGTACGGCGAATCTCAAGCGCACCATTTATTTTATAAAACGAATCCTAAATTATTTAGGATTTTATGAACTGCTTCAGTAACAGCAATTAAATACAATAAAAAAATACAATATGTAATTATGACTCAAAAAGTACAATAAATCCTTCACATTCCTGGAATTGACAGTTCTCTATCTTTTAAGTCCCAAAGGTCTTCCAGAACTACTTTATTTTTATGGGCTTCTTCCCATGCTTGGGAGACAAGGTGATCCAGAATAGGAATCAGCTCTCAATAGGCAGGGACCTTCACCAGACAATATCTGTATTTTTAGGACTGAAAGTATACAGTAATCTGTACAAGATAGGCAAACTTTTTAACCTAATGTTTATTGAAAGTTTCAGTTATAATAATAAAATATATATATAAAAAAGGAAACAGTACAAAAAGGAGAAAAAATGTTTTTAAAAAAACCTAAGAAAGCAACTTTCTACCCTCATTACAAGTATAAACCATTTCATAATCTCTTTATCTACTCTTAATAAATATAAAAGTCTTCATTCCATAATCGTAGGCAAATCCAATAAGAAATATCTTCTCCAATCCAGGTGTCAAAATATGCAAACAGCCCTGAAATAATAACATTAATTAATACATATAAAACTAACATCCTACACCTCTGCTCCTAGCAAGAAGCAAAACTATATTTAAAAGGCATGAAGTGATTGCAATATCCCAATAGAAACAAAAAAACTAAAGTTTAACATGACAAAAGAATGGCTGTTTCTCCTTTTTTTTAAATTAGTTCCTTCTAGATTGACCCTTTGGGGGGGAAACTTAAATACCATATTAACCGTAAACACACCCAATACACAACGCTTCCACTCCAAATGGCAATTCTAAACAGAATCATCTAAATAGCAACATCCCATTCAGATAAACATTTCATACCTCAACTCTTCATGATAAAAAAAATCCATATTCAACTAATATAAAGCATCCTAATGTAAACAAAAGGTTAAAATTAAACATTACAAAGAGGGATATTTTCTTCTTTAAAAAGGACAAGTTCATAAAACTCTTTAAAAAGACAGCTAAAGAAGAGCCAGTTTAAATGCTGCCAAATCATGGTACGTAAAAGTACAATATTTTTCTAATCTAGATATTAGCAAATCCAAAAAGAACCATTCAAAATAATAACATGTCCCATTTTAAACCTGGTCAAATAAACCAACTCGGTGCACCTTATAGAAAACAATCTTGTTCTTTAATCCATTCAGATACTTATTGCTATAGGGTCTCCTCCTTGAGTGGGGATTGGACTAGGAAACCTCCAAAATCCCTTCCAGCTCTGATATTCTATGTTCTAATCCTTGTTACAGATTTCTTCATTGTTTTAAACTGCTCCATGAAAAGCAAAGTACCATGCAGGTCCTTTGTTAGCAACTTTAATTGAAACCGGAAAGTCCATCACTAAGGGACACAGACCTAAAGCGAAAAATCACATGATCGCGACAGATTATGACTGTTCCAGTTGTGGTTGTTAAGAAAATCACTGCAATTGTTGGGCACGATATCACATGATGGTGACGCGCTACCATTTTCCATCGACTTTGCTTATCAGAAGCAGTGGTGATGGAGATGACCTATCGTAATTGCACACCAGTTGCCAAGATCCACATTGTGATCACATGACCACAGAGATGCTGCAATAGCCACAACTTCTAGGAGCAGTCATAAATCATCTCGTGCAGCACTGTTATAACTTTGAATAGTGTCTGAATGATTGTAAGGACTATCTGTATTCAATTTTAAGAGTTACTAAGGGCATGAAGCAACCATCTTCAGTGCCCCATATTGGAAGGAGAAACCCCAATAGTACATCAGCCTAAGTTATGCAGAGCTTTCCTGGTCACAGGAGGAGCCAGGAGTACTAGAGGACACCCACCCACCCCAGATTGCAGGCTCCTCTTTTCAGGAGAATTATTATTATTATGTAATAATCACAGAATCAGTGGCCTTCTGAATGAATAGACCTTCTGCTTTGCTTCAGTTGAACCTGAATTTGCTTCTCCCTATTCAACTAGTATAATATGTTTCCAGGAATTAAGCGAGGGCTTCCATTGCTTCTTCCATTTGGTCGGGGGTGGAGATATATACAGTTAACTGGATATCATCTGCCCTAATAATGCTGCCTTATTGCAAACCAAGGGATGACCTCTTCTCGTTATTTCTTATAGAGAGGGTTGAGCCCCGAAACACTCCCTTCAGGGTACTAAGGGCCTTCCCATGTGAGCCAGGTTTGTTTTAGAAACGTTCTTGTAGCACGGATTTGCGTATAAGTATTCCAATTCCTGGCTTAATCTTTTGCTGTGCAGAAATTAAGTGCATGGGTTTTTTTTCCTTCTGTATCATTAAAAGGAGGAAAAAGCCCCATTGCTATAGAAGACTTTTTCTTTTCTTCACCCTAAAATTGAAATGTCACAAATTACTGAACTGTCTTATTGAAATTAACATGTCCAAGGGTACAAACTTTCCTCTAAATGTAAACATCAAGTAAAGGGGCTGTGAGAAACTGAATCTTGGCCTGCTTAACTGGGTTAATTTCAGTGAGGCTTGTAAGAGGTAACATTGCAGTGGATTGCACGGAGCGGAGGGGTGTCAGGGAGCTGCTTGTATTTGCATGAAAAGAAGTTTGATATTGAACTGGTAAAACATTGACCATGATTTGCCAAGCATATGGAAGGCTGAAGAGTTGTGTGTATGCGTGTGTATGTGTGCATGTGTTCTTAGGCTGGTCCTAAGACTAAGTGAAAAGGATGATGAAGTAGGGTAGAGAATTTCCTAATTTCTAATATCTTGGCATTGGAAGGGTGGGGGGGTTTGTTTTGGTCATTCCTTCTCATAGTTATAGTTTTATGAGGGAACATTGATTTTAACATATTAAAAAGCCTTGTGTCAGCTTAAATGTACTCTTATAGTATAACAGTACCCTAACTCACAAGCTGGATGTATTGTGCAAAATAAAAGTTGTAAATTATTTAATAAAAATGTTTGTAACACATGCTTTCAATGTGATTTGTAGTTCTTCATGAATTCCAAAATTATTCCCATCCTCATTCTTGAGGCTTGCATGTGTGTGTACTTCTCATTTAGTGCCTTCAGGTCAGGAGGAGCCCTGAGGACTGCCTAGATAAGTCCCTACCATTTTCTTGGTAAGCTTTTCTGACATTGCCTCCAACTTGGAGCTGACAGAAAGTGATTGGCTCAAGGTCACTTAATCAGCTTCATGCTGAAGGCAGGATTAAAACTCATGGTATCTGGTTTCTATGCTTTAATCACTACGCTGAGCTGAATCTATATGAATATAGGCATCCGAAAGTAAACTGGATAAAGTAGTTACATGTGTGGTTATTTTACATTTACAATAACAGTCCTTTGTTTTCATATGTGATTGAAATACTACGTTATCGCGATGTTCTGACCTAGCTGCTGGACCAAGGAGCACAAACAGCGTCCGAACAAACCTTGTTTTAATATTAACAAACTACTAATTATCTGTCTTAGCAGTCCATCTAAAGTCCATGAAATTATAAATCAGTCTTCTCAGTGCAACAGCTGTTAATTCACCTCCTTAACAGCTGGCAATAGTCCAAGCAAAAAGGACCACAAGTCGGAGGAAGAGTCTTTCTGATAACAGCACACAATCTTACTGTTGTTGGCAAAATGCCCAGAAGCAATTTGCAGGAATCTTGA
>JANHFT010005904.1:21789-35484 GCA_032467955.1 Pseudoxenodon macrops | reverse complement strand
CCCCCCCCCCGTGAGGGCCGTCACTGGCGTTTGCTCCGCTTTCCCTCCGGCCCCGCTTGGTGCTTCAACCACCGCCGAGGAGGAGGAGGAGGAGCGGGAGCCAACATGGCGAAAACTGAGCAGGTCTTGATCCTGGAGCCGCAGCACGAGCTCAAATTCAAAGGTAAAGGGGGGGGGGCGGCCCTCCGCCTCAGAAGCGTCTCTCTCTCTCTCTCTCCACACCGGGTTGGAGCCGCTTGGCGCGGCTGGAGGGTCCGGAGGCGCGCTCTGCCGCAGCTCCCTCTGCCTGGAAAGGCTCGGCTCCAGCGGCAGCCATTTTCCGGGGGCCGCTGCTACCGCCGCGGCGGGCTCGCTGGGGCAAAACGCCCTTCGCATGGAGAGAGCAGACCGGCGGCCGAGCGGTGTCTTGTGTCCTCCCCAGCAAGCCTTCTCTTTTGGAGGCCGGAGCGCTGGCGGGGTGGGACGGGAGAGGGACCCGGGGACTGGTCGGGGGGTCTTCGCCTCCTCGGGCCTGGGTGCTGCTTGGGACGGGGAGTGGGAGTGGAAGGGAGAGAGAATCTTTCCCGGATCCAACCTGTCCGGGTCCCTGGAGGTGGTGGTGGTGGTGGGCGGAGGGGCGACTTGGTGGCAGTCTGCGCAAGGCTTGGGACCCGCCTCCCCCCCCCATATAGCTTCTTTCTATGGGAGCTTCCAGACCTCGCTTAACGTGACCTGAAGGAAAGGTTGGTCCCTCTTTGCGGAACGAGGGAGAGACGCTGCCGATGTCGCCTTTTTCTTTCTTTCTTTTTTAATAAGGAGGAAAAAAAAGAACAACAGCCAAAGCGGATTGTGCAACAATTGTGCAAATAATCATGTGTTTGCGAGCTACAGCCAGGAAGATTTACTCCCAGGCTGGTCCTTAGTTTCCTTCTGAACGTATTAACGGATTATAATTTTTTTTATTCAAAAAAATATATTAAATAACGCTGGTCTTTGCCACGGTTGTTCTTGTTGCTCCTGCGGAATCGATTAGCTCGATTCTGATTAGGGAGAGAGCATTTGTTTTAGTAAGAAACCTTTCAGATCAATGTGGTTAGAATCACAGTGTTTTAGGTTCCCCCCCCCCAAAAGGGATGGAATTCGCTAGTCTGATGTCTCCCTAAACTGAATTTGTACACTGTTTGTTGTGTTACTTATGGATACTTGATGCAGTCATGTGCATTTTACTCACAAGTTCCACCACAGCAAGTAAAGTTAAATGGGGGTGGATGGGAGGTCTGCCAGTAATTGGCAGTGAGAATTTGGGAGTGAGAAAGAAGGTTTGGCTAAAAGATAAAGAGACAATTTTGTTGTGTTTTGCTGGATTTTAGTCATGCAGCTGTCTAGAATATTAAGATATACCTATAAGGTCATATGGTAGACCTGGGCATGCAGAGATGGATTTATTTACATTTCAGATTTCTGTAATTCTCTTAATACATAACATACTGCAACTTTTATTTTCTTTCATTTGTGCTGGATGAAATAAAGGTGTGATCTAATCCAGCTTTGTGTTTCAACCGCACTAAGCATGTGTCTTTGGTTATCCTACAAGCAGCATATATATACTCATTACCAAACTTCTTGTATCCCCAAGCAATTATTACTAGTTTGAATCTTACTGTTTCAGATATTGAAGATAACTATTAGCCATTGTTAGCCTTATCCTCCATGGACTTGATAATGTTCCTACAAAGCTGTCTGGTTTGGAGGCCTTGCTGCATTTTGTGGCTTTGAATTCCATAGTTCAATTGGGGCTTGTGTAACTGTTTCTGTTATAAACTCCTCCCTGTGTAATTTGGTCCTTCTGAATCTCCCCCCCCCCCTATTTATATTTACCATCTTGCACAATTTTAAATAGTTCTACAATGCCTCCTTTTATTTTTCCTTGAATTCAAACACTTAATAATGTAATTTGTTATATGCTGGTCATTTTCTTGTCTTTTGTTAGCTTGCATACAAGAAAGAAAGCTAACACCCTTAGAATTGGAAGAGTCTTTCAGAGATAATCTTTTAATTTTATATTGAGATTTGTTATTAGTTATGCCCTTCAGAAAAGAAACATTAACCTCTGATCCTATAGTGGAAAGAGCTGCTTGTAAAATTTAAACAGTCTTCATTTATAATGAGTTAAAAAAAATTACTTGGCATGTTGTTGCAGGTATTTTAATAACAAACTTTAGCTCTGTTTTAAGCTGCATACTGTTTAGAACAAATAAATGTCAAATACTTATGCTTATTCTTTAAACATGTACTTATAAATAGTACTTTGTTTTGGCTAACTCCTTCATATGTTTACTTACAATACTGGTTTAGCTCTGTTATAGAGAGAGGTTTGTATTTAACTACATTGAATTGTGTAGTTTCAGTTATACATTTGTTTAATCATTTGCTTTATACACCCACCCATCTCACTTTTACGTGAGTTAGCGTATCTGAGGAATACTGCTGTCAAGCATAATGGTAGTTAAAAAGTTGATACAGTGGAGAGGATGCTATTTCTTCATTCAAGCTGTGTTTCATCAGATGGATAAATACACATATATCCCTGTGCTCAGAATAAAGAGGTGAGATTCAAAACCAATACTGAAATTTTAGAATACCTTGTATACATAATAGAGGAGTCTTTCATCTGAAGATACCAAGATGCAATCAACTCTCCCCAGGCACACCCTAAAATGTTAACTTGCATGACAACATCCATGAGATAACAGCCATTTGTATGAACTATTAGGACTTGATGTGATTGAGCAACATCTGATGAGTTTCAGCCCTATCAATGTTTGAGCATTTTTAACTTGCATATATAAATTGTGTTATATTACTGTAGTTAATAGTGCTAATTTAAAGACTAGGTTGGGCTACTGTCTCCTCCCCACCCATTGTATATAATTTAAAGAGAGTGTGTCGGGAAAATCTCAGAACCATAGTTATATGATAAAGCCTATTTTCAAATGAGTTGCAGTACAAAGGCAGGAGATCAAAGGTCAGGTTCCAGATTGTAAAGCATTTGTACAGTAAGGAGCTCTATCAGGATGTATGGACAAGTGACCACATAACTTTACAATCATGAGTTATCCTCCAGCAGAAAGCTTTAAACTGGAGACTGCAATTACTCTGCCCTGATTCATCTGATGCTTGTTAAGCCTGATCTGGCTGAAGGCCATCCAGATGTATTATGTTAACAACCTTAACTCAGCTGGTGCTTGGTAATCCTAACCAGGCAGGCTTATACAGAGACTCAGAATTACTGCTGAGTAGACGTTTATTCCCAAAATATCATCTTGCAAACAAACAGTTCATTGCTTTTCTGGCTTCTGATATTTGATCCAGTGGCAGAATGGCCATGACTTAAATCAGTTATAGAAAATATTGAGTCTTAACTCTGGGCTTGTCCTGTTCAAGTGGCACAGAAAGCTTATTTTGATCATGTAGTCGTCCTCATTTCCCTCTTATAGAGATATTCTTACACAAGGACACAACAAATGACAGTTCAGGTGATCAATGGCACATATTTCATACAAAGTACTATTGGTAGAATTAAAAGAGTTTTGGAAATCCTGGAGGGGGGAATTGTATGACATCCTTACCTATGGGCAACTGATTTACTCAATTTTATGGGTTCTCACAACACATTGAAGTAGAACCAGATGTAGCTAGGCTGAGTTTATACCACAAGTTAGATTAGAATGCAGTTGGCAATTTTGAATTTTATTTGTTAGGGAATTATTCTTCTCAATGGCTGTTACCTACAAATTTTATAAATTATCAATTTCTTTATTCAAATCATTAAAATACTAATAGTAAAAGTTCTGTTTTCCTCAGTTGATATTAGCAATTTGTTATAATTGAATGGCCACTATGCTGCCTCTTCATTTTTATTTTGAACATAGCTAAAGAAACCATTTTTGTTGTTTTTAATGTTTCCTAGCTTCACCTCATTCTGAACTTTGTCTTTCCTGACACAGTTCTAGGCTATTTGTGTATAGTTTTCCTTGGTGACCTGGGACTTTTTCCATTCCTATATTGCATGTGTTCTTTTTCATTTTCAAATTAAAACATTGTGATGTGAGTTGCAGTTAAAAATAAAGTCTCTGTCCTCAGAACAACAACATGCAGACACGATTTTGAATATCACTCCCCCTTTATAATATCCTTTTCTTCCTTTTCAACTTACAATATAGAAACACATATTTTTGAAGATGTTCTTGCAGATTTAAATTGTTTAAAAGAAACAGATTTAATAAAAGAGGTGGTGTTGTGCTATATATAATAAATAACTAGATCTGTACAGAAATATAGAACAATGATGAAGAACATATTGAATGCAATGAATGGGTTTGAACCCAATCAGAGGAAATAGGTGAACTTTTTGCTGGTCAGTTAATTAAGATATAGGAAGCACACCACAATATTAATAGGGGACTTTAACTAACCTGACATCAACTGGGAGACAAACACTGTACCTAGTGGAAAATCAAACAGATTCCTCACAAAGCTAGCAGACAACTTTGTCTCCCAAAAGATAAAAAAAGGGAACTAGAGGGTCAGCCATACTAGACTTAATTCTCACTAACAGATTAAATGATAAAAGTAACCAAAACCTTTGGGGTGGGAACCATGCAGTATTGAAATTCAATATTATGTAAGTTCAAGCAAAGGAACCAAGTCAAATTGGAATCTTGCACTTCAAGAAAACTGATTGGAAACTTGGAAAGAGAAGGAGTCCAGGGATAGAATCCTAAGGGGGAAAATAACCCAAGAAGCTTGGAAACTTTGAAAAGTGAGATTATAAAAATCCAGTCTAGCACAATTCCAATAAAGAAGAAAATAAGAGATCTCAAAAGAAACCAGCATGGCTACCCAAAGAACTCTCTGATAAACTGAAAGACAGAAAGGATAAAAAATGGAAAGATGGGTACATATCTCAGACAGAACATCGACAAATACCAGAACATGCAAAGATTAATTCAAGGAAGCTAAGGCTCAGAATTTGTGACAAAAGTCACAAATAACAAAGCTTCTTTCAGCATGTAAAAAAAAATCAAGGAAACAATTAGTCCATTAATGGGTGAAAAAGGCAAGAAGGTGGATGAGAAGCAAGAAGAAAACAGAATTGCTTAACTCGTTTTTTGCATCTGTCTTTACACAAAAGGAAAAAAATAATCCAAGCTATTAAAAAATACGGTAAAATTCAGACTAGAAGTGCCAAATCAAAATAAGAGAATGGTAAGAGAACAACCTATCCACTCTAAGCAAGTTCAAATCATTAGGACCAGATGGATTACACACCATGTAAGGTTCTGAAGGAATTGGCATTTGTTCTGATCTCAGAAAAAATAAACCATAACTTTTTTTAAATCCTGGAGCTATGGGGACCAGATGACTGGAAGAGGGCTGATGTAGTTCCCATCTTCAAAAAAAGAAAAATGGATCCAGGAAATTATAGACCTATCATCTTGACATCATATAATACCTGGAAACATTCTGGAAAAGATAATTGAAACAATGAATTTGTGAACACCTTGAGGAAAACAAAATCATAACTAGAAGCCAACATGGATTTTTCAAAAAGAGATCATGCCAGACAAATTATATTCCATTCATTGACAAAGTGACAAAATTAGTGGACCACCAAAACACTGTGGATATAATTTACTTGGACCAGTAAGGCATTAGATCAAATAGACCACAACCCACTACTTGATAAGATAGAAATATGTGGGGTAGACATCATCACCACCAGATGGATTTGTAATTGGCTGACCAACTACACTCAATGTGTAGTCCTTAATGGAACTGCATCTATATGGAAGGAAGTATGCAGTGGGGTACCCCAGACTCCTTCATAGGCCTAGTACTCTTCAGTATCTTCATCAGTGATTTAGATGAGGGGATAGAAGGGGAACTTGTCAAATTTGGAGATGACACCAAGCTTGGTAAGGAATAGGTACTACCAGGCTCAATAATAGTAATTGTGAAATGGACCTTGGAGTCCTAGTGGACAATCAATTAAATATGAGCCAGCAGTGTGTTGCAACTGCCAAAAAAACCAACACAGTCCTAGGATGCATTAATAGAGGGATAGAATCAAGATCATATGAAGTGTTAATACCACTTAGTAAGACCACACTTTGAATATTATATCCAGTTTTGGTTACCATGATATAAAAAAAGATGTTGAAACTCCAGAAAGAGTGCAGAGAAGAACCAACAGATGATTAGGGGACTGGAGGTGACAATATTCCAATAACTAAAGGGCTGCCACAAAGAGATCAACCTGTTCTCCAAAGCACCTTGAAGACCAGACAAGAAGCAATGGATAGAAACTAATCAAGAAGAGAAGCAACCTATGACTAAGGAGAAATTTCCTATGATTAGAACAATTAATCAGTGTAACAACTTACCTCCAGAAGTTGGGAATGCTCCAACACTGGAGGTTTTTAAGAATTGATTGGAGAATCATTTGTCTGAAATGGTATAGAATTTATTGCTTGAACAGGGGGTTGGACTAGAAGAATTCCAAGATCTCTTCCAACTCTGTTAATATGTTATTCTATTATATTGATGGATTTTACATATAGTTATGAACACTGTGATTTTTGTTCCTATGCATTTTTCTCTCCCTATAATATTTCTCTTGACATTCTAAAATTTAAAAGTCATATTAGCTTTGGCTATAATTCTTTAGCCATCCCTAATTCTGATGATTTCTATAGACTTTTCCACAGACTCGTGGAATTAAAAGACCTTTTGGACATCATCTACTTCAGTCTCCTGCCTAGGGCAGGAATATTCATACAATGCCAGAAAACTGTCTTAACTAATTTCCAGTAATAGAGGTCCCATGTCTCCAAAGTCAGGGTTTTATTTTGGGATTTTTTTTAAAAGAAAAGGTAGGCAACACCTTGGAGATTTCCCTTGGACTTTTCTCCTTTGTGTATTTTAAATTATTTTAATTAACTCCCATTTAAATTTGGCTATCTTAATTTGCAATAATACTTCAGAGCTCCATAGATATTTTTAGAAAATAGAGACACTAGTAACTTTTCTAAGAGAATCATAAGGAAGCATAATGAACCAGGAATAAGGTCAGCTTGCTTTGCATTTTCTCTTCCTCTTTTCAACTGATCTGAGTTCCTTAAAAGCAAAAGAGTAAGTTGGTGAACTAGATGGCAGCACCTAACCAGCCTAGACTGATCTTGAGAAGCTAAGCAGAATCTGATCTGGTTATGAGACCACCAGGAAATCTGAGAACTGCAGAGACTAGAATGGCAAGTCAAAAAATAAGTTGCAAATCACTTATGCATAGTTGCCAAGGAAGTAATAAGTCCATGTCCAGGTTGCAGCAGGAATCAAACTTGACGGGGAGGACTTGATTTTATTGAAAGAGATGATGGGTAAACTGAGTTTTCAATTGCAGTATGCCAGGTAATCTGTAAAGGGACAGTTGTATCAATAAAGAATATAGAAGCTTTCTTTGAATGCGTTATAGGGTTCTTAACAACCAGTTATCTGTAGCAGGGAATAAATTACTTCAGATAGCAGATATATGAAATTTGGTACTCTGGCTTCCTTCCTGTTAATTGCCACATGCAACCATTTAACGTAAATTGGCAGCATATAAAACAGTCCATGGGCATAATAGTCCATTTTGAAAAATGCTTGTAAAATGATTAGTTAGCATCCATCCTTCTGCTTTGTTGTGGCAGTAACCTACTCAGGCATTAGATAGGAATAGTTTATTGGAAATATTAGGACATATATAAGTCCATCATAAAATTCTAGCTTTAGTGTGCAATGTTATCTCAAGCAGAATATTAGAGAATAATCCACTCAGTAATCTTAAGTATGCTGTGGAGGGAGAAGGAAAAACTGAGTTCCTTCTGGCAGAAGCTCAATCTTATTTAAGTGTTGATTTTCTGACATGCAGCAATTGCAGCCCTTATCAGCCCTCTTCCTATGCTTAAAGACCGAACCTTCTAAAAAGGAATACAAGAGGCAATAAGCATAGATCTTGTGTTAAAAGTATTAGCCCATTTTCTTTTAGCACAAATGGATTCAAGCAGTTGCATCCAGAAATACCTGCCATTAGTTGTCAGTGAATAGGATCATATATCATTTGGTACATTTGGAGGTGGTTTACTTTTAATGTATTAACCTATAGGATCCTCTCCGCCAATTCAAATACTTGGCTTACATTAGAGACATTCTGGTGGAATTCTCAAAGGTGTTCTCCACAGACATTCTGGTATAAAATGCCTGTCATAAATAAATGGTTTGTTTTTATCACGAACAAACTTACAATACTCAGCAATGTCTGTTCTGTTGGTACCGGCTTGGCAACAACTATACTTGTAGAATGCGGATTCTTAACTTGGAGAGATGATAGTTGTTTACCATGTGATCTGTGTCACCTTATCATGTGTTAGAAAATTACAGCTCTCAATATAGCTTAATTTTTTTTTTTTAAAGGAGAGGAAATTCTCTGCAGTTTAAATCTGCTTTTAATCTTGTCAGCAGTCTCTGTTCCCCTATCCCCATCCCAAAAGTCAAGGTGACGATTCGGCTTGAGGCTTAACCGTTCTAATTTCGAGATATCACTTGTCACTGAAGCAACAAATTAAGTTTAAAAGCTCATGGGAGACTGCGTTTATCTCCTTCTATCCAGTCAGGTGTCAATTTCATAGAGGTTGACAACTTTCTTGGCTTCACGAAGATAATTTGCAGTCCTGAAGAGTTAATATTTTTATCAACATTGTGAATCATAATACAGTTGAAATGCATCCCTATCTTGAGGATGATTTCCAAAAATGCTACCATCAGCTTTGAACTGATGAGAATGGATACATAACTCAAAGTCTCTGCCATTCTTTTCCTTCAGGAAAAAATACTATTAAAAGTGGATTGCCACTGTCTGCAGGTTGAGGAAATTCACATGGGAATGCAGAATCCTCCCAACTCTACAAAATTATCATCTCATAAATAATAGTCATTTAACCTCTAGTCTGCTGCAATAAAAAATGAACTTCGTTATTTTTTGTCATATTATTTTAAAAACTTAAGCAGTTTCTCAGAAACTAAAGTTCAGTGACATAGTGTTTATTTAAAGATTACAATTATCAAGACCATTTAGTAGAAGTGTGAACAATGTCTGTGAGGCTTAATTATGCCATTTATTTATCAATTTGGTGTTTTTTATATAACACCATCCTTTCAACTTGATGATTTGCAAATAATGCAATGGTCCGCTCCTTAAAGATGGAAACTAACAAAGTTATTCATAGAGTAATAGAGAAAAACTAAAGAGAAGCATAAAATGTTAGACTCTGCGATTAGATCTCTTAAATTAGATATTCATGCTTGGATTTGGCTCCAGAAGGAATGAGACACGATTGGATTATGCCGCTGACTTTAAGGAAGGCAAGTATAAAATTTTCATCTCTTTAGTTTTATACTTTCTCAGTCATGCAACCATGTTATACCAATGCAGCTATGGTCTGAATGCCCTCGGACAAAGAGGAAAACTTGTTCTGTACATGAAGCAAACACATTGTGGCTCCATACCAGTTTGATCTGGATTAAATGAAATCTAGAACCCTTGGGCTATTTTTGGCTTTGGGCATGAGAAATTTTGGGTGGGCCTTTTGGGTTATTTATCTTATTTACCTGCCTGTCCCTTATAAAATAATTGAATGTAATAAATTAAAAAATGATGCAATATAAATAAATTGACCTTATCTACATTTCAGATATAGTTATCAAAGTACCATACAAAATCCACTGATCCTCAGACCAATAATAGTTGTGAACCCTAGATAATTTTACTATGTGAATCTAACCAAACTAAGAGGCTAAATTGTTTAGTAACCAACAGCTGAGAAACTGAAAAGGGGGGGGGGAATTGCTACTGAATTGAAAACTCTTTATGATATATCCATATAAATACCTCATGAGTAGCTTATTAATTACTTTACTGAATAACTCATCAGCATACATTTTCTTTTAATTAGTAAGGTGATTGCTGATGAAGTAGAGATTATTTAATCATTCCAAAATGCAGTTCCTCCTAAGGGCAGAAATTGTTGTGATGCCAGTATTTCAAGCCCAGTACCATCTGAAACCATGGCTTGAGTTTTTACATAATAATGGCAGACAAGACTGTAAAGCTATTTGAATGTTTTTGTTTTTTGTTTTTCATGTTGTAGTAAGAAAATTCAAGTTTCAGCAATCTCTAGAGACACTCTGGAGATATTATCACTCTTGTTGGTTATCTTAATCCATCAAACCATGATTAAACATCCTTCAATGTGAACATATTTGAACTAGACCACATTCTACTGCAACAAAGCATAACAAGCAGGGAGGTATGTTAGATTTGATAGCCTAAATGGCCCATTCCAACATGGTGATTTTGTGACAGAATAATTATTACTTGAAAATTTTTGTACTGCTTCTATAATAAGGCTTGTAAGGAACCAAAATTCATATTGTTGTCATTATCCAAAGATATTAATAACACTGGATAGATAATTTCAGAAAATTAAGCAAGGTCAAAACTTTTTAGTATATAGAAAAGAGGCAAGTTTGTTGCCTGGACTGGGAAATTGAAAAAAAATATTTTGAAAAAAAAGGCACCAAGAAACCACTCACATATTCTTGCCAAGAAAACAGTTTGGAAGTGTCCATTAAATTGCCCACAGTTGATCTTAATTTGATACAGATATTGCTTTTCTTTTATTTTTAGCAGAACAATCCTAAACTCATGTATTCACAAAGAGCAAATGTATTGATTTTGTTTAATGGAAGGCAGAACAGTTTTCTCAGAAAAATCAAAAGTCTGCCTGATGGAGTTTAGCTGTAGTTGCTTTCTTTTATGATACTGCTAGTTTGGCAGGTGATACCAATCTAAGGTGGTATTGTCCCATGAACCTGGGAGAGGTATATGCCAAGATTATTGTTTCCAGCCCAAGAGTGCTAAATTAGATATGTCTAATTGTTTGAAGAATATTTTTAATGAAAATTCTGCCTTAACATAATTTTTATCTGAGACTGCAGAGCAATTCACGTGACAATTCATCTCTGGCATTTAGTTCAGGAATATTCTATACTTGCCTTTCCCAACCTGGTAGTACTTCTCTCACAAATAGGGAAACACTTTGATCTGTCTTCTCCAACTCTAATTTGCTCATGCATGAATGGTTGTATGAAGTTCTATCATACATTTTATTCATTTTAATTGTTATAATTGTCATTGCTGGGGAAAAAATGATTCTAATGGTAGACTATAAGGAGTCGTTATGCTAGCTATTGTGTGATTTTTTTTCTCTGTGATCAGTTCCAGTTGTTTTGACAGAGGGAAAATGAAGTTCATGACAGACAGCCTTCTAAATTTGATAAGTACAAAATCTTTGAGGAATATCTCTGGAATGAGTAAATACCGTATTTTTCGGAATACCTGAAGATGCACCTGAGTATAAGACGCACCTTAGTTTCTCCATAGTGGGTGGAGCTAGCATCCATGCATGGGAAGTCCTCTGTCCTGACGACCAATAGGACTGAGTCTTTTCAGAGCTATAATAGCCCCCTCCTTTGGCCGGTTACCCAGCTTTCACTCAGTCCTTTCGTTAGGACAGACGCGTGGATGCCAGCTCCTCTCTGAGCCAACCTTATATATTTCTATTTCATGAGTTATAACATCTTGAAAGGGAAAGGTGAGCCCCTAGGTACTTCGTACCTTGGTAGGCAGCCTCTTTCCAACTTTTCTTTCCCCCCTGCCTAGTCCTCCGTGCCCGGGGTGGACTGAACGCCAGCGGGGCTTTTATTCCCTCAGCGCGCCGCCAGAGCTGCCTATGCTCTCTCTCTCCTCTTTACCTCATCTTATTCCGGGCACAGGTTTTGGAAGGTTTTGCCTTCCACTCGGAGGCAGGCGGAGCGGCCGGAGGGAGCTCCTCGCTCCCAGCGGGACGCCATTGGCGTTCGGATCGGTTCCAGGCTTGAGCGTCCTTTTAAAAGCCTTTTCTGCTCGCCTGCTAGGAATCGAGGCCCCTGTGGGTTGTAACGGCCGATAGTTTCGCTCCGTCGAGGCAGGGCTCGCATTAGGCAGGTTTCCCTGGGGGGACCTTTATTCGATCGCCTTCGCGCCCTTTTGCCAACCATTTTTAGTGACGGGCGCCATTTTGGAGGCTTGATCAGTGCCGGCCGCCATTTTGTCAGCTCTCAAGTGCCGGCAAATCACTCATTTGGCCTAACCAAATACAAACGAGCCCCAGGGAAAACAAGAACCAGGCAGAAGGATTAAAAAAGGGGGCTTCCTTGAGCCCGATCTATCTAAGGAGCCTCGTCTCCTAATTTCCCTACTTCTGCCTGTGGGTTCTCAGGCTGGGGCTGTCCTTTGGCGCCCACCGCCATTACCCTGCGTTTTACCTGCCTTAGATACATTAGGTAATTAGTCATATCTAGAGTTTAAAAAGAAAAAAGAAAAAAACACCAATTACTTTCATAGTTAGTTCTCATTAGGTAATTAGTAATAGTTCAAAAAATATATTAAAAAAATAAGAAATATTTAATTCTTAGTTTATACAAGAATAAAAAGGGTGATGGGGAAGAGAACCCAGAAGGGGATAGAGCTTCAGGCTCCTCTCCCAAGGATGATGACCCATCCACTTCCAAGGCCCACAAGCCCCATAAGGGCTCTGCCTCAAAGTGTAAGGCCACTAAGAGGGATGAGCATCGCAGAGACAAGGCGCTTAAGAAAATCTGAGCCCAATCAGCCACTTTGGTCGCTGTACCAGAGCGACACTCTCCCATTCCTCTCCCTGGACGGGCATCTGATCAATTATCTCTGGACAACCTTCAGGTCAATATTGATAACTCTCAACTGTGGGGCGGATCGCACGTGGGCTCTCCATCTGCCCAGGCCACCCAGTCACCAGTCGCAGGTCTCACTCCCACATCTGGTCCCCCGCCGGACAGGGAGTTGGCGAGTACTTCAGACACGCCAGACGTGCAGGACATGATCGCCAGGGCCATACAGAAGGGCATAGCAGAGGGAATTAAACAGCTGGGCAGGGCTCCTGCTCCTGTTGATCCCCCAGCTCCTGCTCCCAGACCATCTTACAGAATCCCCTCAGATTCTCCACCAGACGAGTCAGCCTCCTCTTCCCCAGAGCTATCTGCAGATGAGGAACAACGTGAGCTTAACTTGTCGGAGGAGGAGGATATGCCCTCTGAGCCTCCCACTGTGTCCACTCTGTTCCAACCTCCCTTGTTTAGATCTCTGCTTCACAAGGCTTCTTCTCTAGCAGACCTACCTCCTTCAGCCTCCTCCACTAGCACGTCTCAACCAAAACACTCCCTGTTTACAGAACCAACTACTACGCAGGACGTCGTTCCTGCCCCCCAGATATTCCAGGAGGCAGTGCGCAAACAGTGGTCTAACCCCATTGCAGGGCCTCAACCTTCCAGTTCCGACAAAAAGTTTTTTAACATCGAGCAGGCCCTGGCGGATGATCTCATTCCGCCCACCATTGATACTCCTATCGCAGCCATTTATACAACCACGGCTATGCCCGGGGACTCGGCCGAGCTCCTCAAGCCAGAAGACAGGAGGACGGAGCAAGCTCTGATTAAAACTCATCAATCCGCCGCTTGGGCGGTCAGAGCGTCTACCACCGC
>JANHFT010005903.1:15016-27571 GCA_032467955.1 Pseudoxenodon macrops | reverse complement strand
CCCCCAAAAATGCCTAGATCCAGGGGTTTCCTCCAGAGCGCCCGGATTTCACCTCTGCATCGCTGGTGTTGGCTCCGTCCCCCTCAGGAAGAACTACTTTCTGAGCCCAGTAGAAAGGTGAGTTGACCTTGGGGACAAAGGTGGGATCTAAACGGAGAACTACCCTATTGGGGTGGAAAACACAGAGGTCGGGTTTGGAGGACAAAGCGGCCAGCTCGGAAATCCTCCGAGCCGAGGTGATGGCAACGAGGAATGCTACCTTATACACCAGGAGCCGTAGACTGACCTCCCTGATGGGTTTGAAGGGGGAAGCCGTAAGGGAGTTTAGTACCTTGGGAAGGTCCCAAGAGGGGAACCTATGGACAGTGGGGGCCCGAAGATTGAAGGCCCCTCGAACGAATTGTCTGACAGGTGGGAGTTGAGCTAGGGAGAGCTGCTCCCCACAGGTGAATATGGAAGAGAGGGCAGCTACCTGTCTCCTAAGGGTGTTGGGAGAGAGACCCTTGGCTAAACCTTCCTGAAGGAACAGCAATACCTGTGGAGTGGAAGCCTCCCTGGGGCCCAGACCCTTCCCGGAGCACCACATGCAAAAAGTCTTCCATGTGGCTTGATAGATTTGTTTGGTGGAATCTCTACGGGAGGCTAACATGGTCTCAATGACATCAGGAGGGTACCGTTTGTCCGTTAGGATGCTCCGCTCAACCACCAGGCAGTCAAGTGAAGCCACTGGGGGTCCGGGTGAATCAGAGACTCTTGGCTGAGAGAGAGTCTGTCCAGTCGAATCTGCCAGGGGCACAAGACGGAGAGGCCTATTAGGTCGGCAAACCAGGACCTCCTGGGCCAATGGGGGACAATGAGAAGGAGTTCTGCTCGTTTCTCTAATAGCTTCTGTATGACTTTGGGAATCAGAGGAAGGGGAGGGAAGGTGTAAAGTAGGCTTGGAGGCCATGGAGAGGTCAGGGCGTCGACTCCCTCCGCTCCCGGCGATGGAAACTGTGTGAAGAACCGGGGGAGCTGACAGTTCCAGTGGGGTGCAAATAGGTCCACTGCTGGAAGGCCGAAGTGGTCGGTGAGTTCTAGGAAGAGGTCCGGGCATAGTTGCCATTCCCCGTGGTCGACCCGCATCCGACTCAGCCAGTCCGCTTGAACATTCGATCGACCGGAGATGTGGCTGGCCCGGATGGAGAGTAGGTGACGCTCCGCCCAAAGACCCAGTTGTTGGGCCTCCTCCAGAAGTGGACGAAAGTGGGTGCCTCTCAGGCAGTTGACATGAGCCATGGCGGTTATGTTGTCCATCCAGATAAGCACATGCTTGCCAGTGACCCATGTCCAAAAGGCCAGGAGGGCCAAATGGATAGCCCTCAACTCCAACCAGTTGATGTTGTGCCTCAGGTCTGCTGAGGACCAGAGTCCCTGAGCCATGTCAGGTTGGAGGAGGGCACCCCAGCCATGGAGGCTGGCGTCAGTGGTGACTGTAATCCTGTGGGGCTCCCGGAAGAGTGAGCCCCGCCTGAGAGCTGGAGAGACCCACCAGCGCAGGGAGATGAGGACTCTTGGTGGAAGCTTGACCCTGCACAGGGAAGTGCCTCGTCCCGCCTTCTGATGGGGAAGAAGGAACCACTGCAGGGGGAGGCTGTGGAGGCGGGCCCATGGGTTGATGCCGATGCAGGAAATCATTTTTCCCAAGAGCTGGGAGAGAGTGAGCAGGGGAACAGATCGGAATACCCTGACCTGGGACACTAATTCTGTTAGAGATGACTGGCGCTCTGGTGATAGGAAGACCCTGGACTCGATAGAGTCTATCACAGCCCTGAGATGTAGAATATGGGTGGAGGGGGTGAGATGACTTTTGGCCATGTTGACCGAAAACCCATGGTCCTCTAGAGTCTGGATTGTGGTGCCGAGATCCGCCATCGCCTGGTGCTCTGAGGGGGACAGGATGAGGATGTTGTTGAGGTAGCAAAGAACCCTCACCGGCAGGGACCGAAGATGGCCCGTGAGGGCCAACATCACTTTCGTGAACACCCTCAGAGTGGAGGACAGGCCGAATGGGAGCGCCCTGTACTAATAATGGTGATTGAGGTAGCAGAAATGTAGGGATTGTCTGTGGGGTGGGTAAATGGAGACATGGAGGTAGGCCTCCGTGAGGTCCACAGACGACATGAAGTCGCCTCTCCTGACCCCCCCAAGATGGTCTGTAGAGACTGCATCTTGAACCACCTGTATCGAATTGAGCGATTGAGGGTCTTCAGGTCGAGAATGGTTCTCCACCCTCCCTAGGCCTTCTGAACCAGAAATAGATGGGAGTAAAATCCCTGTCCCTGTTGTTCCTCCAGAACTGGTTGGATAGCCTGAATCTCCAACAAGTGGCTTATGGCCACTTCCATGAGGATGCGTTTTTTCTGGTCTGCCGAACGAGGGAAGCGGAGAAAGAGCCTCGGGGGGGGGGAGAGAAACTCTAGGGATAACCCTGACCTGATGGTGTCCAGCACCCACACATCTGAAGTCGTGGACTCCCATTGATGGTAAAAGAGGGTCAGGCAGCCCCCTATGGGAGGAGACGGTGTCCAGTCAATGCTGGCGTCTGAAGGGGTGACCCCTATTGCCCTGTGTGGAGCCTCTGGAAGGGAACTTGTTTGTCTGCCTGTACCTATCCTGCCTATAGGGCTGGTTATAGTTCTGGTTATAGGACTGATTATAGGTCTGGTTGTAGGACTGGTGGGGGGTGTAAGATCTCTGAGGACATGGACCCGCAAAAAACCCGTCCTGGCGGCAAAAGGGCTGAGACCGATTGGTAGAGGCTAGGCGGAAGGAGTTCTTCCAAGAAACAGATGGGAGGTATTTATGTTTGTCCTTTGTCTCGGCTAAAAACGGGTCAAGCGGGGCCCCGAACAGGAGGGAACCCGATTAGGGAGCCGATGCCAGGCGCCATTTATTGCGGACATTGGCCTGCCACTGTCGGAACCAAAGGAGGCGCCGGGAGGTGACCGAGGACCCAATTGACCTAGCAGCGAAACAAGTGGCATGCAGAGTGGCATCTGCCGAGAATTCCAAGGCCGCCAACAGTTTAACTAAGTCCTGGTGGGACCTGACATCCGAGGAGGGAATCCTACTCTGAAGTTCCTGGAGCCACATAATGGCGGCCCTATTGAAATATGAGGCCGTGGAAGAGGCCTTGATGGACCAGGCTGCCACCTGATGTGCCTTGACTAGGGTCTGTTCAGCCTTCCTGTCCTCAACTCGCAGGGCCTCCTCAGGGGCCCCCGTGACCGGAGAGGGAGAAGTCAGGCCTAGGATCAGAGGGTCAATAGAAGGGATCTGCAAAATTTGGGAAATCTCAGGACCAATATTAAAAAATATCTTATCTAAGGCACTAGGCGCAGGGCCAGAACCAGGATTGGACCATTGGCGCTGAATAACATCCTGGAAAAGCTTAGGACCTGGAACAATTTCAGTTTCCACCGTAGGTTCCGAAAATAGGGAATCAGAGGTGGAAGGGCCTGAGGAGGAGGAAATCCAAGGCCTGTTGTGGACTTGGATTTAAAAAGCAGAGAGCGAAAGAGAGGAGGTTTGAAGAGGCCCTGAAAGGCAGGCTGATCTGGCTTCAGGCCCTCGTCCTCAGACATTTCCCATTCGGGGTCAAGCTCCTCACCCAGAAGAGAGGCCTGTTCAGGAGACTGAGATGGATAGGCCCCCAACCCTATCGGGTCCAAGTCAATTTGGGAGGAGTGGGCTTGAAGAGGTGCAGGTTGTGTGACCTGAACATTAGGCCCCGTGGAAGGCCTGCATTGTAGGCCAGCAGAAATACCCCGTTCAATGGCAGAGGAGATGATCTGCTCGATGTTGAGTGGGAATTGTGGAGGGGCCTGGTGTTCTTGTCTGTAATCAGAAGCCATAGAAGCCAGGGCTGGTCCTGGAGAAATTAGTTGTTGCATGGAAGTCTGGCCTAAAAAAGGATCAGATGAGCCAGGAAAGGGTTGGCAGCAAATAAATCCTGGATGGGATGATCAGGATTAGCAGGCCTGGATAGGTCAGGAGACCAGCAGGGCTGAGGTGGAAAAGCCTCTTGGGAGGTTGTAAAATTGAGGCTTGGATTTGGAGAACAGTCCCGAATAGGAGACCCTTGGGTTCTCCTGGCCTTTTCCTTTTGGGCCTTAGAAATGGCTCGTTCTATGGCCTTATGCCTCTGTTTAGCTGCCTTCTCTGCAGCTTTAGAACTAGTCTTGGAGGGCCTTGAGGAGGAAGCCCTAGCTTCTGGGATTGGAGAAGGGGCTGCAGATGGGCCTGGTTGTTCCTCCAGTCTGTCTGAGGACACATTGCCAGAATGTGAGGCAGCCATCTTAAATCTAGGGTTACTGCGATCGAGGGGACTCACCCTTGAAGTCTTGCTTAAAGGCCCAGTCAATGCAATACAGATGGCTGGGCGAGAGGAGCAAGCACGGAAAGAAGCCTCACACTGAGACGCGGAATGTGCTTCGCGTCGTTAAGCACCATGTGGAAAGGATCTTTCCCTTTCCTGGTACAATCGCAGGAGGCTACAAGCCTATCTCCAGCCTGCGATTTAGGGACAAGGCCTAGAGTCCCTTCTCTTCGATCCCTCGCCGCTCGTAATTGGTGGCCCAGCTGTTCGGCAGTGCTAGCGCAAGGCGCGAAAAAATCCCAAGCGGTGAAGCGGCGAAAACGGCAAAAAGGTCGAGGGGATCAAGATCCTCACCAGCGCTGAGGCAATCGCTTCGAGGAAAGCCTCGTGGGGTTGCCCAGGGCTCTGCCAGCCGGCAGGCTCCAGCCGAGCAAAGCGGTGTGCCTGTAAAAGGCCGAGCGCCTCCAAAACCGTTAGCTGCCAAACGCTAGAAGCGCTAATCGATAAAGCAAGCAAAGGCAAATAATTAAAATAAACAAAGGGAAAAACTAATATCTAACTGTGTTAAGGGAAAATTAAAGTGAATATAGCTGAATTTACAGCAAAAGGCTAGGGGTACGTCTGTTCAAGATGGAACCGAGTGAAAAAAGCAGGAAGGACAGGTAATGGAGGCATGTTTAACAATCTGCAGACTCGGTTCTCATTGGATGACAGACTGAGCAACCCATGCCTGGAGGCTATATCCACCCTAATGGAGAATGTAATATTCCACCTATTTTTGCCTATTTAGGACTGGATTGGGTGCTGAAGAAATGACCCTATTCTCCAAAGCTAATATTACTAAACTTTTAATGCTTAGAGAAAATATATTAAACTGTTGCACATACCCGTCTCCTGTTATCACCATCTTCCTGCCTTTGCCGTTTTCTCTTCTCTAGGGAGAGAAATGTTTTCATTTAGAAGAAATGCGTGATGGTTTAGTACGTCCCCTTCCTGTTGCATGATGGATGGAGGAGCCAGGTGGTAGCTTCTTTTTGGAAGACTATGTTCAAGTTTCCTGATCAGCAAAACATGTGAGGCACTACTAAGTAGTGGGGCCAAGAAAGTATAAATGGGACATGCTTTGGAAGTGAACAGATTCAAAACACTAATCTTTTCCACTGTGAACATTCAAAACACTGTCTAATCTTCTGATGGCAAACCTATGTGCCATAGGTTTGCCATCAGCGTGTCTCAGGTGGCATGTGGAGCTATAACTGAGGGCACATGAAGCATTGCCCTATGTCAGCTCCAGCGCACGCAGGGGAAGGCCATTTTTCGCCCTCCCCAGGCTAGAGGAAAAACCCCTGAAGCCTCGGGTGGGCAAAAACCGCCCCAATGGGCCTACCAGAAGTCCGGAGGCTTTGGGAGACCTGCAAAGTGCTCCTGGGGGCTGGGGAGGGCAAAAATGTGACGTGTGGTGGTGGTAGTGGTGGCGGGGAGGGCAAAAACTTTTTTTTTTTTGGTTTACCTCTTCAAAATCTTGGTACGTCTTATATTCCGGTGTGTCTTATAGTCCAAAAAATACGGTAACTATCAAGGAAGCTGCATGTCATTAAAAATCATTAAGTAGCGCCGATCATTAATGCTCTGCAAGAACATTCAGTTGACCTTTTTTGAAGACAGTCCAGAAACATATTTAATACTGGGGTCCACTGTGCTCTGTGAACTTTGTTGTTTTTTTGCAGATGTTTTATTCCCCAAGTTAGGTAACATAACGCAGTGATGATGCCGCCTAGTTTGAGTAATGAAAATCTGCAAGAAAACAGCCAACTCAGAGGGAACCAAAGATCCGTCATTTCAACCCCTAAACTACAAATAATCTCCTTTATCGGCATATTTGATATACCCCAGGAAGATAATCCTTTTAGAAAATGGGAATAAAGGAGTCATGTTTAAAAATCCAAAGTTCTGTATTTAGAATGATCACAAAAAGCCTCCCTTGTACCTCTTCTGATTAACTCTTTTCCTTCATCTATTAGGTCTGATGTCATCTCATTGTCTCCCATGAACTGCTGGAATCCCAGAAGATTCAAACATCGAGTTCCTAAACTAAAAGAAAAATATATCATTGCCAAACAATAAAAACAAAAGGGATATTTCTTGCAACAACTGGAAGGGACTTGTGATCCAATAAATATGCACAATTATCACAGTGGAGGAGAAATATTGCTTTGTGCAGTGGTGGGCTGCCGCCGGTTCGGACCAGTACGGGTGAACTGGTAGTTCCAATGGACTGGTAGTTCCGACGATCAGCTGGCCCCGCCCCCCTCCGCCCCTGCACTATCCTGTCCTATATTTCCTTCTTTCTGGCTCAGCTGATTCACGCTGATTTCTGTGCCTCCGCTGTTCTACTTACCCAGGGCTGCCTTAGAAGGTAAGCAGCTGAGCTTCAAATTGCTGTATTTTGAATGCTACGCGCAAGTGCGTTAGGCGCAAAGCGCGCGATCACCAAACTTGTTGTTAAACTGGTTGCATCCCACCACTGATTTTTCTGTAACTGAGGCTACCTGTTGATTGCCCTGAATAATGCTTCTCAACAATGAAATAGCTTGAATCTCCTGTACTAGAGAAAACGTTATGTGGCATTTTATGGAATTACTGCCATGGGAGAGGAAAGGAGGGGGGCTGGGGGAAGGACGAAGAAACAGCTTTTTCCAAATCCACGGCCACTGGCCCAAACCAATCTCAACAAAAAGAAAATGATGTTTTCACAAACTATATGAATTGAAATTAAGAGTCAAGAAAGATAAAACATAAAATATGTTTAAAATATCTTTTTAAAGCATGTGAATTAAGCAGGGCCGTCTTAACAACATTGTGGGCCCCCGAACAAAGCAGTGTATTACAACGACTCGCAGGAATAAAAATGTAAATGGTCGATGATAATATTAAAACATATATTTGCATGCTAGTGTTAATTTTAAAAGTGCAGTAAAATGTAATAAATGTTGCTGTATTGATATGATATAAGGTGCATTGAAGGGTTAACATACAGAGATTAGTATGGGGGCCCCTTTGCTTGTGGGGCCCATGGGCAAATGCCGATCAGGCTCATGTGTTAAGACAGCCCTGGAGTTAAGCAACATTCTAATGATGTGTCAAGCAGGAGAGCTATATATTTTTTACAATAATTTATTTCACTTATCACCAGCCAAACAATCTGAGGAGGCTCACTGGTTATTGTGCTTGCAAGTCTTAAAATTTCTATGTCAGAGAAAGGGAGGGAAAAACTTGAGCTGATGTTAAAGCTCGTTCTGTTTCCCCCCCCAACATCTTCTGAACTGGCTGAGAAAGGCCAATTCTCACTTGAGAAAGGAAGAGCAATTTCAGAACACACAATATCCAAACGATACAACTTTGAAAAAAAAACCACTGGTACCTACCTGAAGTAAGTAGCAATGCACAGAATGACAACCAGCATGGGATAATAAATATAAAAGCCATCTGCTATGAAGGATAATACTTTCATCGATCCCATAATCTGGGAAGCAAAAAGCAACGGATGTTAGGCAAAGCTAAATTTTGTTTTGCTTTTGCTCAAAATATTTTATATACTGATTATTAAATAAGGTCGGGCTTTAAAATCCGTAATTTCAGGCAGTATGTGTTTTGTGGGCGCCTCATTACACCGTACAAAATAGGATTATAATTTGATACTGCAGAGAATGGTGCATTTAATGTGTTTTTTTAAAAAAAATCTATCAAAATAATTAAGAAAGGAAGAACATTTTATGTCTGATATTCATCTTCAAATACTGCATGTTGAAGAAGTAAAAACAATTGTACACACTCAAAATCGCAGCTAAAAATTAACTCTTTGGTTGCTGCTCTCTGCCAACAGAAATTGGCATAGTATAAGGTAAGCCTGACTGCTGTTTTATTACCCAAATTGATTGTTTTTCTCTTTTAATGACCCCGTAATCCCTTACATCCTACCTAGGATCAAACTCACAGCCCTCCTGATTGTGAGGCAAGAGCTCCACCTCCAGGCCACTGCATCGCTCGATTACCGAAATGGAATGATTTGTATAAATAAGAAGAGAATGTATAAGAAAAGAGGAGAATCTGTAACTGTGGAAATTGCAACTAAGTACAATCAGGTATTCACCCAAGAAAGCCAGACTGCCCTCCAACTTCTGCAGGCAAACCCAGAGCTGAGACATGCTAGGACAAAATGATTCATTTGCAATGCTGGGAAACTGACTGGATTCAACCATCTTCATTTTTTTGTCATCTTTTGATACGTGATAAATGAAATGTATAACAAGAGCCTCCCAATTTACAAACCAGAGCATTTGGAAGGAATCTTAATTCCCATTTTTTCTTTCTAAAATGTACACTAAATTTTGTTTAATGAGATCATCCATATCAGGATAAAACCAGTATGCCCCATCATAAGCTTCAGGAAGGGGTTCTGACTAATCTAGACCTTTTCTTTTAAAATTGTAATTCACTTACAACGAAAAGAGATTTAAATACAGGAAGGAGAACATGAGATTGCCTGAAATTGAGCCCTTGAAATGTTCTGGTTTTTGAAAAGAAGATTGTTAAAGCATTAATGTCTAATCTAAGGCTGACTCAAGCTCTACACAGAAGCTGGATTGATGTGGCCATCGTCATAAATTATCTAGGTCACATACATTTACCCTGTTCCTTAATCATTCAGGCCCCAGAAAAGGGAAGGAAGACAGATGTGCCTATCAAAATTGTGTCATCTTATCCTACTCCAACCTTGGTTTATGAAGCATTTGATGCCCTTCTGGGTACAATATCATTATGGGTCCTGGAATACATTTGTCAGACATCAGTTGTAATTTCCTATTTCCACACTACATGGATATTGAACCACAATTAGATATCCTTAAATTTGGACTTAAGCTGACAATGGTTTGTTTTAGAAATCTGTTGTTCTTATCATACACTACATTTCTTCTATTAGCTTCACTGAGTGCAGGAAACATATTATAAGTTTACTATCAAATTAGATGCAATAAATACGGATAAAACACTAAATCTCATCTACCCAGTGATGGACATAAGAAGTACAGGCTAAGATTAATAACGTTCAGGGATTTTCCCTTTGTAGGGATTGCTTTTAAGCTTCTGTCAGTAGAACCAAATTGTATATAGGAAACTGGGCCTTGTGTGCAAATGAAACAATTTCTACTAAGCCAAAATAGCCAAAGGAGGAATCAAGTCAGGCCAAACAGATTTGAAAACCTGCTCTCAACTGCTTTGGGGAAATCTCTGAGTATCAAATGCATAAATACACCGCAGCAAAAACAAATGCTGTCAACTTACAGAGGTATATGCAGTTGGCTGATCCGTAGTTCTCTGAGAAATTGCTGCATCCATATGAGTCAAGCCCAAAAAATTCAGACACAGTGGAGGAGTCAAACGACAGAACAACCTGGGTGAAAAGTAGCAGCAGCTGAAAAGCAACTTCAAACTCTTCCTTCTATATCACATAAGAGCCTATGTGTTCGTGTAACTGTATTGTACTTTTTTTGATTCTTTTCATGCAGAGGAAATTAGCTAACATTTGCATAATGCAGGCAAACAGCGACTTATGACTGAGACTGCAATTACAATTGTAAATCATGGTTGTTAAGTAGGTCACCATGTGATTGCGCCCAATTTTATGGTGGCCATTAAGTGAATACCATGGTAATTAAACGAACCTACTGTTCGCTAGGCAGCATTTTTTTGTTGCCAGAAAACGGAAGTAAATGTCAGGCTCCATTAAAAAAATGTAAATTGTGGGTCATGTGACAGTAGGATGCAATGACTATAAATGTAGGCTGACCACTGAGTGCCCAAAAATGTGGTCATGTGACTATGTTATTGGGGGGAGGGGAAGAGCAATCGACACTTCAAATCCAGGTTGTAAGTAGCTTTTTTTTTGAGGTTCTTCATAACTTTGAATGGTTGCTAAGCAACCTGTCATAAATTGATGACTGCATGTATACTGCTCCACACAGAACTGCAAGCAGTATTTGGACTGATTCCAGGTATGGGCTACAGAAAGGAGATGAATCAAAACAGATTTCCTCTTTCTGTTCCCTGCAACCTTCAGAAAAACACTTGACTGAGGAGTCCTTAGCGCTCTCTAAGCTTCGTTGCTTTCTTGCAGATGTTTCATTTCAAACTAGGTAACATCGTCAGTGCTAGTACTGGCATTGCATGTTTTCTTGCAGACTTCATTATTTGCAGGAAAAGAGCCAAGGTCAGAGAGCACCAAGGACCCTTCATTTCAAAACCGAGTTACAAATATTTTCTTTTATTGGTAAACGCTTTTCCGAAAAATGGGAGTTGAGTCTCTACTGAATGGAGTGGAATGGGCAGGAAGAAGGGGAGATATTGTACAGGAGATCCCTTTGCCCAGTTTCTCAGTGCTTCCCTCCCTTAGTCTCCTATGAATGAGACTTTTCTGCACAACAGGGAACAGTTTCTGGGATTCTCCCTTCTGCTAATTACAAAATTATCACGTATAATAATTGATGATCTAGTCGGATTAAAAATTAAATCCAGAGCTATTGTGGACTCTGGATTTTGACCAAGATCTAATGATATTTCAGTGCATCCCTGCTTTATATTGGTTGTAATTGGCCAAACAGCACAAGTAGCAAAATAAATACTTACATGCCACTGAAAAGCAAACTATATGCATCTGTCTGATGGTGTGAAGCTAAGTAATAATAGTTGAATACACGGATCCTGAAGACCGTAGAATAAACGCAGATACTCAGGAAAAAGATTGTAAAAAAGCAAGCCATCTGCAAAACAAGAAACTAGAGTTTTTATTTGGTTCCATTAACAGCTGCAGACAGGTGCCATGTGACTGACCAAATCGAAGTAGCGAATTGCCTTCTAATCCCAAACTTGGGTAGCTCTAACAAATAAGCTTAAATCTAATGCTCCAACACTGGAAGTTTTAAAGAAGATGTTAGATAACCATTTGCCTGAAGTGGTGTAGGGTTTCCTGCCTAGGCAGAGGGTTGGACTAGAAGACCTCCAAGGTCCCTTCCAACTCTGTTTTTCTATTTCTATTTAGTTCTATTTCTATTTCTATTCTACTCTACCCTACTCTACTCTATGCAGTTTCCTGAAAGTCAATGAATGCGGAACTTAACAATAGGCTCCTACAGATAAATGTGACAGAAATGGCCAAACCACCACATTAACTGACCTCTATGTAAAAATAGTTGTAATTCTTTTCCGCTAGGCGTATGAAGACTGCAAAGAGAGACAGAACTGGCTTTGGGCTGAAAAACGTGCATTCTGACCACACGACGACGATGGAAAAGATGGCCAGGATGATGGCGAGAATCCTGTGGAACCATGGTTGCAGAAGGCATTCCCAGTACCATTCTAAAGCAAAGCAAGACAAAAGACAAAAGGGGAGAAAATATGAAAATCGTTTCAGAGTTGTTTTCAGGTAGTCCTTGATTTATGACCGTTTGTTCAACAACAGTTTGAAGTTACAACCACACTGAAAAAGGTGACTTACGCTTATGGCCATTACGGGTTCACATTTATGATAGTTGCAGTGTCCCAGAATTACATGATTACTATTTGTAAACTTCCCAGCTGGCTTCTGACAAGCAGAGTCAATGGAGAAGCTGTCAGGGAAGGCCACAGATTGCAATCACATGACATTTTGCTTAACGATGCACTAAAAACCAGGTTGTAAAAATCAGAGGTAGTCACATGATGCCTCACTTAATGACTACACCATTTAATGATAAATCTTCTGGTCCCAATTGTGGTCGTAAGTCCAAGGCTACCTATATCTTTTCTAGCAGCAGCACTTGAGCTGAAGTACCTATATCAAGGTAGGGCAGACAGTAAGAGGACACAGAATGAACCTCACACAGAAAATTCAACCTAAGTAGAAAATGATGATAAGGAACAAGGTTTGAATGGTTTTTAAAAAAAAGATAATGCGATAGACTTAGGATGGATTGGGTTGGATCCTTTTCATTGTTTTAGGGCAGTGATGGCTAACCTTTTTCTTCTTGTGTGCCAAAAATGGCAGCATGCATGCTTCTGGCGCATGCATGCATGCTGGCACACACACCCACGCACACTGCACTGAGCATGCGCACATGCACCCCCCCACTGGGCCATGTTTTGCCCTCCAGAGGGTTCAG
>JANHFT010005903.1:0-10658 GCA_032467955.1 Pseudoxenodon macrops | reverse complement strand
AGCACATAACTCCCAGATGACCCCATCTCTGTCTCCAATGCAGAGCCTTCCCCAGACTCTAGGACTGGCCCATGTTCCTCCCCAGCCTCCTCACTGTCCGACTCTGCTGCCAGCTCTGCAGGCTGCCCGGCGGACCACAACGAATGGTCAAACTTATTGCTCAAACTTATACACAAGAATCTAGTTAGTTAAAGTCCGGTACTAAATTGGTGCTGGATAAGGGTTAATGGAATTTATGAGGGCTTTGACTTAGACCATTTGTGGTAACGTAATGATTCTAAACTGATGACGTGCTTAACTCCACCCACAGGTCTACCTGCTCTTCCCCTACAGGTTATGATATATAATCTCTCAGAGATCTTAATGAAGTATGTATGCACAATCAGTAGCCAGTGAAATGCTTAAAAAAAACAACTGGATCAACATGCAACTTGCAGAATATCTGAGCAAAGCCCCCACCATTCCTAGCCAGCCATTAAGAGAGAAGCAACGTAGGAAGTAAGAGATATGGCATTGCAAATTAAGATTGGCCAGCATTTGCAGGGAGAAGATCGGAAGTGGGTTTCTACCGGTTCCAACTGGTTCTTTAGAACCATTAGTAGCTCTTTGATGACCTGATGGAGCTAGTTCCACCGGTGTCTACGTGGGTGCCACCATCTTGGATTTTGCTTCTGCGCATGCACAGAAGATATTTTTTCATTGCTGAGCGCACGCATGGCGCAACCCTGAGTGATCTGGTAGCAAAAGGGTCCAGAACCCACCTCTGGAGAGGACTGATATTCTCCCCTGTTAGAACCTTCTTATCACTTCACAATTGTTACCCCAAGATAAATATAAAAAACAAACATAATAATTGTGAAATGTGAAAATATGAAATTTGGGGAAGTGAAACAGCCAAGCACGATTACCGGAATAGGGTAATTCTTGGGTAATTTCTTTCCATTTGCGAATTGCCTCACAGACTGCTAGTCACAGATTCAGCAATATGTGCAAACATTTTGTGTAAAATGGAATGAGAATATATTGATCTATAGCACCGTTTCCCAACTGTGGCCATTTGAAGATGGGTGGACTTCAACTCCCAGAATCTCCCAGTTGGCTGGGGAATTCTGGGAGCTGAAGTTCACTGGGCGTAAAGGGGCAATGTGAAACAAAGTTCAAACCTCAACAAAGAAAATACAAAATCAAGCCAGAATCCAGAGTCACACCTGGAGCTGCGAGATAATTGAAAACGAGTTCCGAATGAGTTGCTTTTTGCAACTCATACATCTGGTAGCTCTTCTTTTAAGAGGGTCCAACCTCTCCCAGCCTTACTCCTGAGTAGCCCTTTTTCTTCGCAGCTGCTCTTGTCTTCTAGCAGCTCTGCACATCCCACTTTAGGGACTGGCACCCCTTGTCCCTCTGCATTGCTGTTATCAGATCCCGCAGGCTCCGGCACACCACTCCCAGATGGCCCTGGCCCCATATCTGTCTCTGATGCAGAGACCCTATCCGAGCCTTCCCTAGACTCCAGAGCTGACTTACAGTCCTCTCCGCTGTCCGACTCATCTGCCAGTTCTGCAGGCTGCCGGTGAACCACAACAAAGATGCACTTTGGCCTTCAAAGGATGAGGACATCTCTGGCTTATAGAGGTTGGGGTCATTGTCATCCCAGGGCTGTTTTGGGGCTGAGAGAAAGGCATGGAGGATGCAGAGAGAATCCAGATGTTTGGGGGATGTTTCTAACTGAAAATAACGCCTCAGCCAGTCTATCACTCATCTCATCTTCTCTTAGTTTGGTCCTCATAGCTGGCAGGTCTCAAAAGGGTTTGAAGGAGCAAAGCAACTGGATTTCTTCTTTTGTAGGGTGGACATGGTGAGCAAATTTTCCTCCAATAGGTCCAATGGTAACAGCCAACTGATAGGTCACCTGCAGGGAAGGCCAGTATTCAGCATGTTTCCCCATTTTTTTAAAGCTTAGCTTTATATTCTGGCCAATGCAGTGTGAGCACTAAAATTGCCTTAAACAGAAATTTTATGGTTTTCTCTGTGATCGGCCTGAAGAAATATACCGTATTTTTCGGAGTATAAGACGCACCTCAGTATAAGACGCACCTTAGTTTTTTGAGAGGAAAATAAGGGAAAAAAATCTGCCTACCAGGTATTCATCTGGCTAGCATCCTTAGTCTGGTCAGCTTCAGCACGTTATTTTATCCCCTGCTTAGGGCTGGGGAAAAAAGCTTCTTCGGAGGGAGTAGCAATGAAAAAAGCTTTCAAAGATCGTTTCCCTCACTAGCACCTCGTTAGAGGTCTGAAAAAAAGCTTCGACAAAGCTACATTCGGAGTATAAGACGCACCCAAATTATCAGCCTCTTTTAAGGGGGGGGGAAGTGTGTCTTATACTCCAAAAAATATGGTATATGGCTGCTAAGAGTCAACACCATGTTGATGGCCTACGATCAATCAATATTTTTATCAGAAAAATATTAATTTTTTTTCCTGTTGTACTTATTATATTTACTAATGGTTTCTTTTCCAGAGTGTAGTTTAATACATGGTTGATATATTAAGTACAATAATTTGCTATATCCAAGAGGTTGCTATGAATTTTGATGATACATAAAACATTCTGAGTATGAAATGGATGTTTTGACTTTAATGCTGTTGCACCAAAACCAGAAGTGTTCTGAACTGCAGCGAACTTTTATAGTAGGAACAACCTTGGAAGACTCTTGGTAAAAGCAAATTGCTGTTTCAAATTTAAAATGGAGTGTGCTTTGAAAGATTTCAAACAGGACAGACACACCTGTTTTAGCCAGAAGAAAGCATTCCTTACTGAGTCAGTGAAGCAACTAGTCTTGTTGGCTTACATTCTCGGGACAAATTTATTAAACTATTCATCCAGGTTTGAAACTAAATGTTCAACTTTTGCAGCATCTCATCATGACCAATAATAATCCATTTCTAATAAATTGCAAATCCATTAAATTAATCATTAGTGTGAGAGAAGAAAATTTCTAGCAATAAAGAATACATTGATACATTATTTTAGCCCCACTGAAAATGGAAGCAACTAAATAAGACCTGCCTAGTAAAGATACTCATCTAATTGAGACAACTTCTAAACAAAGTTTTCCCTTTGAATGTTTAGCAGGACAAGCTTTGAATTCAATCCTATATGCTTAACTAATGCGAGGTAAAGGTGTCCCTGCGGGTTTTAGCCTAATCGTGACCGACTTTAGGGGTTGGTGCTCATCTCTGTTTCTTAAGCCAGCATTGTCCAAAAATGTTATGCAGCCAGCATGACATCACACCACACCACAGAGCATATGGGGGTACACGGAACGCTGTTATCCTCCTGCATGCTTCTATGCGGTGCCTATGAGCCACGGTGGCACGGTGGTTAGAGTGCAGTACTGCAGGCTACTTCTGCTGCCTGCCGGCTGCCTGAAATTTGGCAGTTCAAATCTCACCAGGCTCAAGGTTGACTCAGCCTTCCATCCTTTCAAGGTGGGTAATGAAGACCCAAATTGTTGGGGGCAATAGGCTGACTCCTGTAAACCACTTAGAGAGGGCTGTAAAGCACTGTGAAGCAGTATGTAAGTCTAAGTGCTATTGCTATTCATCTATTGTACTTACATTTGCATGCTTTCTAACTGCTAGGTTGGCAGGAGCTGGAACAAGCGACAGGAGCTCACTCTGTCTTGTGGCACTCAAGTCTTGAAAGTTCTAGATCTTTAACGATCTAAGACTCAGCGTCCTAACCACTGAGCCACTGCATCCCTTAACTAGTATCAGGCAAAAGCCATATTGGATCAGTGAAGCTCATCCACAAAAAAAAACCTAAGGGAAGTAAAAATTACCTGCAACTAAGTATGAAATTAAAAATCAAATCTTAAAATCAAATTCAACAACATAGTTCTAAGCTTTATCTCCTCCAATCACTAAATAACAATCTAAATATGCAAGATATTAATATACTAAAGGCTTAGAAATATTACTTACCATTGCAAGCTGATGTCTGGATTTATAGCTACATATATCAAGAACGCCCCAAAAATCAAAAGATATGTTCCATAATATATAGCATTTTCAATTAACGCTGTTTTAATCTTTCCGGTAATGGAAAAACCTCCTGATCTAGCGTAGGACTGCATAAAGGGTAACAGAATCCTAGGAATGAAGAGCAAAATGAATATAGCAAGAGTTTCGTCTTTTTTCCTTGGCCAGAAGTAAATACTTGGCACTTATACACACACAAGAAGTCCTACATTTTAGAAAAACTGGCAGCTATAATATTTCTGAAACGTCTTATTTTAAGAGCCAAAGAATAAATCAAAAAGAAGGAAGCCATTACTTCACAGAACTGATTTCAGAACTGTAGCAGTGGCATGTTAAGTAAATCTACCATTGGCAGCAGGTACCAAGTTCATATTTTGTCACCATCTGCTACAAAAAAGTATAGCCAACTCACTCAGTGAACACAGCAACTACTTTATAGCAAAGCCAAGTTTCATCCTCATTTTAGCTTCTCTGATGGCTTAAATAAGATTATTTGAATTGGCTAGAATAGAGAGAAGAACTATCTTTAAAACGTAAAGAGATTTGATACTTCCCAGTGGGCAAACCTGTCTTTCAATTAAAACGTCCCAAAGTTTTCATGTTAATGATGAACATTCAAGTGATAAGATATGCAAATGTATATATAAACTGTTGTTCCTTTGAACATTTTACTTTAGGCTGTTTCAAGCATTCCAGAAATTTCCACAATACTTACCATGTTAAAAACTGTGATGTCCAGTATACAACACGCCAAAAAATGGGCATAATTCTATCAGGGATGTAACTCCATGGTTTGATACATTTGTGTGAACTATAAAGACAATTAGAGTTAGGATTTAACGTATGCAAGATACAGAAAATACAGCACTGATTTTTGATGTAGAAACAATTTTCTAAGAAAGGCTGTACTGCAATGTAAAATAATAATGAGCCCCTCACAATCTCACCTACCCAGAGGAGCCCTACAAATTGCAAGAAAAATTAAGTATTCTTTTGACAGCGGGCATCAGAATTTAATTTTTCTAATGTGTGCCAGTGTATTCATAGAAAATCCTATGAATACACTGGCACACATCAAAAAATTAAATATAGCTTATCTTAATTACATACAGTACAGATAGTTGTCATTTAACAACTGCAGTTACAAAAGTGGTAAAAAAGTAGCTTTATGACCAATCCTCACATTTACAAACTTTGAAAGTTCCGTAAAGAAATGGAAAACTGAAGAAAGATCACAAGCACAGTTGTGTTCCCACTTAGCAACCACTTTGCTTAACCTCTGAGTTGAGACAGAGAAGACAGCAAAGGCCAGCTGGAGTAGTGGAGTGCAAGGGCAACTGTGGCTTTGCATCACGTTACTGGATTGGGGCAGCTGGAGACTCCCAGAGCAGCTGTAACTTGGTACTGGAGCTCAGGGGCTTCTTGAAGTCCCATAACTACAGTACTCCAAAGAAAGTCCTGAATTGAAGCATAGCAAGAAGCTCTAGAACAGGGGTGTCAAACTCAAGGCCTGTATGTCGGATCCGGCCTGCGGGGTGCTTAGTTCTGGCCCGTGGAGCTGCCCTGGAAACAGTAAAGAAGGGGCTCGTGGTGCCCCCCCGGCTCCGTTTTCACTAGCAGAGGTCAAACACAACCCTGATGTGGCCCAGTTTGACTGTAGAAGCAGCTTGCAAGGCAGAGTATGGGGGAGGGATAGGAGAATAGGAGGTTGAGAGAGCTGAAAAGGAGGCAGTTTCTTAATTTGGAAGAACTGAGGCTCAGGGCTGGATTGGACCAAACCAAGAATAGCTTGGATTGTGGTGGGTACTTGGGTAACCACTGTGGGGTTCAATTAACAGTGGCAACTTGGAGTGCTGGGGTTACCATTGCTATGCGATGTTGCACTTTATGACTGCAGTGTTAGTGACTGAAACCGCAGTCCCAATTCTTTTATAACTCAAGGATCACATGAATTATAGCATAATAAATGAGAGCTCATTAAATTATTCAGCATCATAGGATCATACATGCAGATTAAATGGATTACTCAAAGTAATTAGGAGGCTCAGAATATGAACTCACTCAATTCTCAGACCCAAATTGAACTGTTTACCATTCAAGTTACTAATTACAGTATGAATTGGATTATTGAGCCAAAATAATAGTAATAACATGACTCATAAAAAGCATCACCGATGAAGTGATGCACTATAAACTGGCTTGAATGTTGTGCCCTTTGGCTTAGAACTATGACGGCTTCTCTTTATACTCCCATCTGTCTCCTTAATTGTGAATGTTAACTTTTATATGCCTTGGTACCTCTGAGTGGGATTAGTGTCTTGATGTTGCACTGCTGATCCACTGTTGGTGTATGAGTCGTTTCTATCAAGCTTACACCGATTGTATATAGTCTAGAAAAACAAATTGGACAAAAGTAAAATAAGAGTTATAAAGACATTGGCCTACTCTATTCACCAAATACGAACTTCCCAAACTGAAAAGCCCCAATTTTGCTACGTCGATCTGTGTCAACCATCCTTTGTTTCAGCAGCTCATTGAGAAATCTAGAGAATGTATGTATCCTTACTGTATGTTTGTTGATTTCAAGAAAATGTATAATGTATAATAAAGTGAATAGGCTCAAATTATTGATTTTACATTCAATATTAGATATCTGATGCAATTCTTGAAAATAAATTTTTACAATAAAATAACAGAAAATCTTTATCTGATAATCCTATGGAAAAATTGTAATCAAGTTTTATTAAAATGGAGAAAATAAGTATGAAAATTCTTACCGTAGTGACATCTAAAGGCAGTATAAAGACTATCAGAAAACAAAGATACCAAGCTAATAGCGTTGCAACAATTACAAGCTTGTGCTGCTTTTTGAAGTCACCATATCGATGTAGTATGATTAATGCCAAAAAGAAGACGACAACTATCTCAATGCCCAAAGCTGCACCACTCATTATTGTTCACTGTTTCCAACCAGCATGTATTGATTCGTAAGAGGATTACATCTATAATAAACAGCAAAAAACAATGATTTAAATAGAATAGAATATGGCTTGCAAAAAACATTTAATTCATTAATATTCAGCTGAAAAGATTTTTAAAAATCCATTTAACTTGTCTACCACATTGGACTCTGCTCCATGCCATCAGACGTCAGTATATTTTAATATCCACAGAACAAAAGCACGGATCTAAATGCTACTTCAGTTCCTGAGTAACCTCTGTCTCTCTTCTACAAATGAGTATTGGTCCTGCTGCCTGAGGTTGATGGGAGTACAGTAACAGTGTAGTAAATCTGGAGTTGGGGGAACTCGTGGCTGCTTTAGAGAACACAAGAAGGTGAAGATCACAGACCTTTCAAATAATTGAGTTTCTGTCCCTGTTTTGTCTCCCTGCTCCTTTGAGCCAGTTCAGATTGATATGTTTTATTGATTTGTGCTATGATTGTTTTGGATGATATTATGTCAGCCCTTTTGAATCATATTATGACAGAAGGGTAGAATATATTTTAAAGAATGAATAAGATCTGGAATGACTAACTTTTAATTTTATGCTTCATTATTTCATTTGTCAGCTCATTAAGGCACTGGAAATGAACTTCAAACTATGATCGCATAATAGTATATTTTGCTGTTATAACATATTGCTGTCGTAAGCAGAGATGAAAAGATTAAAACCTCACAGCAAACTTTTATCCTATACTGTAATTTTTACTACACAGGTACTGAGAAAAAGCTAACTATCAAAAGCTTCCACCAGGATATCTTAATGATTTTAAACTGTTGTTAAATCAGTTAAAGTAACTAGGGGAAAAAGCTTAAGTGATCACTGGGCTAAAAAGCACAGGAACTTTTCAAAAGCAGTAAGATAAAACCTTAAACAAACATTTCACACCATATCTGTAAACGTGTCTTCCCTAAAATTTCTGTGAAAAACAAGATTAACATGTCGAAATGAAGCTGTAAATTCCACTGAATTCAAGTTGGCAATTTAAAGAGAGCTTAAGTATGCATTTTGCATTCATTTCCCTTTGCACTTGCAAGCTTGCCTTTCAGAAATTGATCTGAAGTTTCCCTGCTTTGGAATGAACTTTTTAAAAGTAGCATTGCTAATTTTGTACAGGAATCAATCACAGTTCTAATTCAGCCTTTAATTTATCCTTACAGTAGTTACAATTTATCCTTACAGTGGTACCTTGGTCCTCAACTGCTTTGAAATCATCGGATTTGGTACTCAACTCATTTTGACATGAACATTTTGTCCTAGTATTCATAATCTGTTTGGTACTCAACGCACGATCTAGAATTTGTCAGTGTCGGCTGTCTTGTGACTCACTATATTATTCCTTGTGGGAAAATTTGTTTGCTACTCATCATTTTTGGTACTCATCACACCTCCCAGAACCAATTAATGATGAGTACCAAGGTACCATTATAGTTTGTCCTTTATTCCTCATTTATTCTTCATGTACAAATACCTAAATATATATATTTGACTCCCACCGCCCCACCTAAAATACAACCCAGCTAAAATGAAATACTGAATTCTAGCACTTCTATTCATCTAACACTGGAGGACAGAAATAAGCAACAACTTGCAAGTAAAAGTTTCTATCAACATGCGTGGGTAGTGCTGGCAACAGGTAATACCAGAATATATACATATCCAATGATAATTATTAAGACCAAAAATAAAAAATAAAAATATGGAGCAGAGAATCCCGCAGAACCAGAGCAGGCTGCATCGTTTTAAAGATTTTAAAGCACCCATCCTGCTAAGAGTAAATATTTTAAAATATAGAATTAGGAAGCTTTCACTCCAATTCTACCATAGTCGCCTCCTGGATATGCTGGTTACTGTACTTACTTTAAAGAAAATGCCCTTCCCCAACTTGGTGCCCTCCAGTTCTGCCCAAATCTCCAAATTTCCCGCATTACGGAGTGATGGGAATTGTAGTCCAATGCACAATAGGGGGCTGAGTCAGGGAAGGCTGGCCTGGGAGGGCTGAAGAGAAGAAAGCTAACAGGGTGGGAGGATGGAGAAGATGGGAACTGTAGTCCAAATGCAGCTGTGGGTGATGGGAACTGTAGCCCAATACGCAATAGGGGGCTGAGTCGGGGAAGACCGGCCTGAGAGGGCCGAAGAGAAGAAAGCTAACAGGACAGGAGGATGGGAACTGTAGTCCAATGCAGTTGCAGATGATGGGAACTGTAGTCCAATACGCAATAGGGGGCTGAGTCAGGGAAAGCCGGCCTGGGAGGGCTAAAGAAAGGAAAACTATCAGTAGGGAAGGACGAAGCTGCGGGTGATGGGAACTGTAGTCCAATACACAGTAGGGGGCCGAGACGGGGGAAGGCCGACCTGAGAGGCCCGTAGAGAAGAAAGCTAACAAACGGCGGGAGAATGAGGAGGATGGGAACTGTAGTCCAATGCAGCTGCGGGTGATGGGAACTGTAGTCCCATACGCAATAGGGGGCTGAGTCGGGGAAAGCCAGCCTGAGAGAGCCGTACAGAAGAAAGCTAAACAATGGCGGGAGGACGGGGCTGCGGGTGATGGACACTGTAGTCCAATGCAGGCTGCGGGCGATGGGAACCCTAGTCCCAATACACAACAGGGCCGGCCTGAGAGGGCCGAAGAGAAGAAAGCTAACCAGTGGCCGGAGGACGGGGCTCCCTGTGGACTTACCCGGCAGAGACGGGGCTGGGCACTCCCCGGTCGCATCCTCTGGCGGTCCCCGCTCCTCTCCGGGTCACTGCTGGGCCCCGAACCAAGGACTACGGGCTTTCCGTTCAGTAAGACTCCTTCCCGAAGCTTCTCCCGGGGACTCCCGGCTGCCTACTACTCAGGTGGAGGAAGTCCGGCTCTCCGCAGGAAGGAACCGAGCCGGACACCAGCTGAGCCCGCAGACGCCTCAGACATTTCCGGCTCCGTTCGTCCCTCAGGCGCGCGAGGAAGCCTGGGAAAACAGATCCACGTTGCCGAAACCTACCACAACTTTGACGTCACTTCCTTCACAAATTGGGGGGGGGAGGGAAGAAACTACAGTACCCGGGAGACAGCGCGTTTCGATTAGCGCATGCGCAGAAACAGGGTTTGTACCCCTCCCCCGTCGCTTTACGGGTGGACTACAGTACCCGCGAGGCATTGCGAAAGCCAAGCTTCTTTTGTTTACCTATCTCATTCAAGGTAGTTAAAAAAGTTAGGGGCGGGTCGCGGTGGAAGAAATCTAACGATGGGGTGGCGAAGGGTCTCAACACCGAACAGAGCAAGGGTCTCCCAACCTTGGTCACTTTAAGATTTTGTGGACTTCAATTCCCAGAGTTCTTCAGCCAGCAAAGCTAGCTGAGGAACTCTGGGAGTTGAAGTCCACAAGTCATAAAGTGGCCAAGGTTGGAGACCCCTGCATCAGAGAACGTACGTTGTGACCCCCATCACTGATCAACTCTTTTTGTAATTACTCATCTCTGCTCTATGCACTGTAAAGCGATACATAAGTCTAACTGTTATTGCTATGAAAGTTGCAATCCTATACCAACGTGGGATAAGACTGCATTACTGTTACTATTAGACTTCTCATTATTCCTATCACCATCTCCTCCCACTTACGACTGCAGGACTG
>JANHFT010005902.1:65985-77906 GCA_032467955.1 Pseudoxenodon macrops | reverse complement strand
CACCCACCCACCCAATACCTGGAGAACCATTTCACGGGGAGACGAATTTCTCTGGTGCTTTCACCTGAATTGGACCGCGCAGTAGTCTCGGGCCTGTCCGAACAGCTGGAACACCTGGAGGCGAGTGAAATCGCTACCTGCGTCCAGCAAAGCATTTCCTGAGCATTCTTCCCCACGCCCAGTCCGAAGGGAGCCCCAGTTCGTCCAAGGCATTTAATCCCAGGTTCGTGATCGTAAGATTGCAGGCTGACCCGGGCGGGGTGAGGAAGAGGGGTCAGAAATTAAGACTATGTATTTTCTATCCTGTCGCGCTGAAGCCATAAACGCTCCTGTTTCTTATTCGACCGCACTGCGCGTCTAGTTGAGCTGCAGGGGAAGTTCGACCTAACTACTAACTGCCTGCTTCAGTGCAAATTGGGCCTCACCCACCCCGGGGCTCTAGAGGAAGGCTGGAAGCCAGAAACTCGCACGCTTAAGTTTAGCACCTCCGGGGCACAGTTTCGTGTAGGAAAGGCAATAATATCTTTTGTTGGCCAACCAGCCAATAAGGTTACAAATCCGGTTTATCCTTTGTAGTATTTTTTACGCACGCGGGTTTTCCCAACAGAACCAACCTGACCTCACCGCCGCGAGGACAACAGGGATCACTTTCACCCCAACGCAGCCCAAAGGGATCGTCCTCCCGTGGCAACCGGAGGAGAAGCCGCGCTAACGATTCGGAACCGGGAGGAGGGAGGCAGGTGGAGTGGGAGGACGCAGGGTGCCCAAATCGTTTTCCAGTTTCTCCCCTGCCCGATGGCAAGGTCGTGATCCTTAACTGGAGAACTGGGGGGGGGGTGGTCCGTTCCCGGCGCCAAGGAGCGAGTCACACTTATTTGGGGCTGGCCCCATTGAAAGCGGCAGGACTAACTAATCCAGTAAGTAGGAGCTGAAGCGGCCAGAACCCAGACTCGGAGCTCTGGGTGAAGATTTTTACTTTTTGTAATACTGCCAGCTTTGGAAAAATGCGCATTCCTCCGCCTGTGTGAGAGAAAGGGAGAGAGAGAGAGAGAGAGAGAGAGAGAGAGAGAGAGAGAGAGAGAGAGAGAGAGAGAGAGAGCGAGAGAGAGGGTGAGAGAGAGAGAGGGAGAGAGAGAGAGACGCGTGCGTGCATCCTCTCCTTCCTCACCCCCATCCCTCACCAATTAATGCGCTCTGCTTGGAAGCTTGAAACCGTTTCGGCTCTTTCTCTCTCTCTCTCTCTCTCTCTCTCTGTCCCCAAAGCTGCGCACGGTGTGTTCAGGGCTGCGCCGCTCCCGTCCTAACGCCGCCGCCTCTTCTTCCTCCCACGCCTCCTCCTCCCGCCCAGACCCGCTTATAAGACGACAAGCTTTGCTGCCGCGGCTCCCTCTTCCCAGCTTTCATCACTTCCGTGCAAAGGCCAACCTGCCTTGCTCCTCTTATTCCAGCTACCTGCTGGCTACGAGAGCGTCAGACCTGCTCCCTCCTCCTGCCCTTTCCGACAGCTCCTGCTGGAAAGGTGCATTCTGAGGTTCCGGTGGAAGAGGGAGAGAGAGAGAGAGAGAGAGAGAGAGAAGTTGGATTTCTCACTGTTATTGGGGCGGGGAAGGACACCTGGACCCTCCGCTGAGCAGCTCGCCCCGTTCCCCTTCCTAGAAGGCGCCGACTCGATGGCTCGCCCACTCTTGCACAGGCCTCGTTTGAAGGCAGCCCTTCTCCTCCTAAGTCACTTTGGAGGCTTTGCGAAATTCGCAGACCTCTCCAAAAAGCCTCCCTGAAATCCGAGCGGGAAAGGCCTGTTTCCGCACCCAGCCCAGGGTCGGTTTTGTTTTCCCCCTCCGCAAGGGGCGAAGGCTCGCTGAGGTGGGGCTCGTTTTAAAATGTGCAGTTCGTTAAACGTCCGCTCAAAAAAGAAAAAAAGAAAAAAGCAACTGTAGAAACAAAATAAAATAAAGAGAAACCGCATCTTTGAGAGGGAATCTTTGAAATTAGCTTCCCCGGGTTAAATACGGCCGGTGTAGGACGGTCCTAGTCTTTGGGTTGCCTTGGTTTTCCAACCGAGGAAAGAGAGCAAATGTGTCTGAAATGAAAGGACGTGGGCTGTAAACTTAGGCAGCGTTTTCGCCTCTGTGGCCGTTGCTTGCCCCTTGCCTTTGCCTTTGTCAGTGAATCAGAATGTATAAAACTGTCTCTTTCTCTCCCACCTCACCACAAAGGAGGAAAATCTCTATTTACATCACAAATAATTCTCTGCGTTGCCTGTGCCTAAGTGTGCGCGCGTGCGTTTTTTGTTTAGTCGTAAATTTCGCACATATGAAATACGCGCGTGTGCGTATTACAGATAATATAAACTTATCTCTCTAAATTGTTTGAAAGAGTGCCTGGGTATACTGCATAAACAAATCGATCTGTAGAAGTAAATGTGTGCAATACACACTCCTTGTGGTCAGAAAGTTGAGATCCACGTTTGCTCTTTTCCTTGAGAGGGTCCCTACATGTATGTATATGTGCGCAAACATATGCACAAAACCGGGATGTTTACCTACAGAAATATCTCCAGCCTTCTTTTTCGTAACTTGCCTGTGTGTGTATGTGTGCGTGTGTGTGTGTGCGCGCGCGCGCGCGTCTATGAACATATAGCCGTATCAAGGGTGGGTGAGTAATTATATGCATAATCTATGTGTGTTCAATATGTCTATGTGTTCTATATAAACTCCACAGATGGGAATGATTTTTCCTCTCTGTCTGAGGCTTCCTACTCCAGCCTATTGTTTCAGACAACAGATATAAGTTGCGATGGGAGAGGAACGTCGGATTTGGTGTCTGTCCCCCATTTCCAATTATAGATGGATCATTACAGACAGAGAAGTCCTGAGAATCCAGACATCTGCTCTTCACATGAATGCACTCACCTCCTAGAGGACAGCCCGCCATCATGCTCTGGAAACTGGTGGAAAATGTGAAATACGAAGACATCTACGAGGTCAGTATGGAGAGAAGGGAGGCACCTTGGCGGGGCAAAGAAGATTTACAGACCGGGGCAAGAATCTCGGGCAGGACGCGGAGATCTCGGGGAGGCAAACCAGAGAGGGGTCCGAGGCGAGCCGGGCGCTCGACTCCGGGAGTCCTGCCGCAGTTCGCCTGCCTCGTGGAAGGGAAAGGGAAGCGGGGCGGAGGGGGGGGGGCAAGCAGGAAGGGATTTTGGGAGGCTTCCTTTAACCGCCGCCTTAGATCCAAAGAGGGACTTTTATTTTCTCTCTCTTTTTTTCTTTTTCTTTTTTGCTTTCGTTTCCTTCTCCCTCTCAAGAAACGAAAGAGGCAGGCAGGCTGCAGTCAGCTGGCAGGTAGAGCAGGGATTCCCTGGCACGCCGCGCTGGCTTTAGATCCGCCGGAATTCGATTAGACCGCAGCCGCCCTTCCCTTTCCGTACATTTCCACAAAGGCAGCTTCCTGCGGAACCGGAGGGGCTCGCTTTTCTTTGTCAGGCAGCGCGAAGCAGGGCGGCAAAGGCACAAGTCCAGACGTGCCCCGGAGAACCACCACCCCCCCGGCCCGCCAGAAGAGCCTTAGCTGCGATCCCGGCTCTTTCCCCCCCTGACTTTGCAGGCAGCCCGAGAGACAGAGAACCGGGCTCGCTTACTTCCCCACCTTTGGCTCTCTTAGCTCGAACCGCTGGTCTAACTTGCCAGGCGCTTATCCGGCTTTCTCCGAACCGAGCAAGCATTGGCATCCAAGTTCCATTTTGCCCTGCCTCGAGATAAATCCATTTGCCCCAAGCGCTTAGGCTCCACACCTTAGCTTAGGTTGTAGCGGCTATTCCGGGCTGATGAAAAGAGAGTTTTTCTCTCTAATTTCCAACCTTTGGACTCCGGATAGTTTCGGATTGTTTCCCCACCCCCAGACCCTTTTCTTTCGGGCCGGCGCCCTTGGAGAAAGCATCGCGCCCGAGGCAACAGGAGGATTGGAGTCTCCTCCGGCCGGTTAAGTTGACCGTTTCTTTCTGAATGAACCCCAAAGTCTACCGCCGGCTTTCCCCTACCAGTTAATGTTTGAAAGCTTAAACTTGTGGGAGAAGCGATGCTGCCTCGCCACGTCTCCCTCCAAGGCGCTTGGGCTGCGGTACGCCTTGCAGCCCCGGGACAGCTTCTCCAGGCTTCCAAAAGCGCCCTTCAGGACCGGGATCAACGGAGCGCCGGCAACGGTGCCCAGTTCTGTTCCATTTCCCCGCTGTAGACGTCTCCTCCCTCCCCGCCGCCCTCTGTGGTCTTCTTCCCCTCGGCATCCCACTACCCACCGACTCCCTTAAATGCGAGGTGGTCCTACGTGAGCTGCGTCTCTACCGGAGGGAAGGTGAGCCAGCGGGGCAAAGATTCTTTCTGCCCCTCAATTTCTCCCCACCCCCCTTTTCAAGATCAAATTATGGGTCCTTCAGTCGGTTCGCGAGGATTTTCTAAGTACGCCGAGGTATTTCCTTTGGTCAACTTCTGGTTCGTTTTCCTCACCCGAATAGTGTGGAACGAACTGTCTTTGGATGGATCGAAAGATCCTTGCAAATTCGAGAAAGGGGACCGAAATGCCGGGAGGTCTCTAAAACCGCTCTCTCTTAGAGTTTCCTAACCACGCCATTCATTTACTCTTAAGGCAGGTGTGCGTGGGTGTGAGCCCGCCCGGGCGTGTAAACGCACCTTCCCACTCACCCTCGTGTAGGGAACCCTTCCGCTTTCCTCGGTAAATGAAATCCGGCCAAGCGAAGTTAAAATGCGAAGTTAAATCGTGATAAAGTAATGATAATTTTTCGGAACTCAGGCACCCACGTTTCTCCCCAAAGTGATTTGGGGCTTTGCCGACCGAGAAGGCGCTTAGGAAACCGTGTTCGGTTGAACTTTAACTGGCGCGGTTACCAGGATAGGACAGCAGCTCTTTGTAACGGGAGAAAGGTTTTCTGTCGCCGCTGGCTTTGCGAAGGGAACTATACATTTGGGTTCTTCTTTGGGACCGTTGCATACACGTTCTGTCCCAGGTGACTGCTGGGCGCCTTTTTGGCCCAGCAGCTGCCAGGGGCAAAGTAAACGTATCTTGGGCGGGCGCACCCTCGGTCAGGTACCTTGGCTGGCTTTCGGTAGCCCTTTGCAAAACCTCGCCAATCTATACAGCAGGGTTCGGTTGAATTCTCTTTCTTTCTTTCTTTCTTCCCATCCACCCCCCTTTTCTTTTCATAAGCTTAATTGCTTCTGTAAACAAATCGCTTTGGCTGCCTTTAAAATGTTTTTTTTTTAAAATATGACAAGATTGGAGAAGCTCTTATTTGCTTTAAAAATCAGAACAAAAGCACCGAGGGCAATCGATTTTCCTTCGGATTTGGAATCTATAATTAAATGTAAAAAAACCCGAGGGGGGGGGGAAGAGAGAGAGAGAGAGAGAGAAGGGAAATATGATTTTTCTCCCTCCTTTCTTTTTGCCTCTAGCGTTGCTCCAGATCACTTCCTTGCTTCAGATCAGTAGTGCCTCGTTTACACGTCTTCCCCTGTTCAAATTAATAGAAGTTCTGCCTCTTGCCCGCTCAACTTTTTGTCCCTTCCCTCTCGCTCTCCCCCAGCTCTGCCTCCGCCAGCCCCCTCGTCTGATTACATCTAGTAATTCTCCACTGAATGAACGTCATTTACAATACGAGGGGAGCTCTCGAGCTGCCTGCAAAGCCTTCACGCTCCATTTGGTCTTGCATTCTCCCTTTAAAGTAGTCGTGTAATATTAATAGTCATGAATATCAATTATTACGAGGCGGCGTAGGGAAGGGAAAGGAGAAAGGGGCACTGGAGCAGTCTGAAGCTTGCCTTGGGTTGGAGAGGATTGCTTTTGGAAGCGCTGCGGGCGGGGACGGGGAGGGGGGGGCCCCCAACACGAGGACGCTCCTCGCCGACCGTAGACTCTCTCCCTACATATTTTCCTCCAAATTTTTGGTTTTGATGGATAGACTCGGAAATACCTCCAGCTGTTCTCCTGGGTGCACCAAGGTCTTTTGCAGATTTTCTTGATACCGCCCCTCTCCTTGTTGCTAGAATTATTAATATTAATTTATTATTATTATTATTATTATTATTGGTAGTAGTAGTAGTAGTAGTATTCTACTGCTGTTTTGTTTTTTACCTGTTTCAAGATTTTTAAAACAAATTTCCAGATGTTAGTCCACACCTATTCCGCTATGGTGAGTTGGGTCTGTGTTATGATTTAAAATCGCCCTATTCTCTTTGCCCCTCGGTGCCTTGCCTCTAGACCCCCTCTCGTTCCTCCTCTCTTAGCCTCCCTTTCTCTCCTCTCCTCTCCTCTCTCTCTCTCTCCCAACGCCTTTGGCTTGGCAATTTAGCACAATAATTGGAAGGCGCTTGCAGCTGCTTCTCCATTTTGCATTGTGTGTTCTTCATTTGAACTGGGAATGGGGAGGGGGGATCAGTGAGGGGAAACTTTTTCAGGGAAAGAAGGGGGTACTGCTGTTAAGAAAAAGAGCTACATTTTCGGGTGTGTGTGTGTGTGTGGAGGGGTCTAAAATTGCAGCTTTGTTTCAGTTATAGTATGTACCAGTGTTATAAGAGTATTCGTTGACATTTTAATTATTTTTTTTCAGGTCGTTAGGGATAGCCGTTAATATATACTCTTTTTATAGCCATTTCGTATTTTTTTTCCCTATCAGAGACAAATGGAATTTGGGGGAGAGTGTAAAGAGTCCAAGACCAATATGTTTATTTCGGACCAGAAACAGACTTATTTGTCCATGCGACTTTTTCTTTTTCTTTTGAAGTTGAGTTTCTTTGAGAAACGTTTTAGTTAATGCTGTTTTTAATACCTTCCTGCCCTTAGAATTCTAGCCTGCTGGTCATACGTCCTGCCATCCAAAACCTGAGTGGATGGCCCCTTTGTTGATTTCTTCTCACGGTTTAAAGATGTTTTTGTCCCCCTGAAGCAATTGATGGTTTTATATACGTTCATATTTATTCATGTGCTATCAGTTTGCTCAAGCAGCCGTTTATTGTTATTATTGTTGCCATCATTCTTCCTGGTGCAATTTAAGCCTTTTGGTGAACTTTTTTTTTAAATTAATAAATTTTATCAGCATCCTCAACCTTATGCTCATGGTCCCCCTTGAGCGTTGTGCTTTAAAAGACCATTTAGGTGTCTTTTGATTATAGCTGAATGTATGGGAAGAAGATAAGAAACAGACAAAATCCCGGAAATATTTACATTGACTGGTTTGGTGGCACATGGCGACCATAGAAACAGGAGCACTTTAGGATGGGTGTTTCGTTTTGTTTTGTTTCGAACCACACAGGATGACTTTTTAAAACGCCTCTCTCTTTCTTCTCTGCTTCTTTTGTTTGTATCTCTATCTGGGGCCTGAACTGCTCCCTCCAGGACCGGCACGATGGAGTCCCCAGCCACAGTTCCCGGCTGTCCCAGCTGGGCTCGGTCTCGCAAGGCCCTTACTCCAGCGCCCCTCCGCTCTCTCACACCCCCTCCTCGGACTTCCAGCCGCCCTACTTCCCGCCGCCCTACCAGCCTCTTCCTTACCACCAGAGCCAGGACCCTTACTCCCACGTCAATGACCCCTACGCCCTGAACCCGCTGCACCAGCCCCAGCAGCATCCCTGGGGGCAGCGACAGCGGCAAGAAGTGGGCTCCGAGGCCGGCTCGCTGCTGCCCCAGCCACGGGCTTCATTGCCGCAGCTCTCGGGCCTCGACCCGCGACGGGACTACCACTCCGTCCGGCGGCCAGACGTCCTTCTCCATTCGGCTCATCATGGCCTGGACTCCGGCATGGGCGACGCGCTTTCCCTCCACGGCATCGGGCATCCCGGCATGGAGGATGTGCAGGTAAGTCCTGGCGGGAGGGCTGAGAGGCGTTGGGGGGGGGGTCGCGCTCCGGGTCGTTGCCCCGCCAGAGTTTCTTGGAGACTTTTGAGGCTAGAAAGCCCCCCAGGTACCAACGCAGGCTGGATTGGATGCCACGATCCATCAGTCCAGCGAAGTGGCCTAAAAGGGCTCTTTTGCCCCAGGCAACTTTGACGGGCCAAGCTCCGGAGCAGGCCTAGCGTTTGTAAGAGGCGAATCCACCGCCTTCATGGGGCGGCCGGTTGCCAGAGGCGCAACTGGATTCCACTAGAACTGCTGCGTTGCCTGGTTACAGAGCCAGACCCAGCCAGCGGCGGCAAAGTTTCTGCCCCACCCTAGAAGGCCTTGGTTCTGCCACATTTTCCCTTTCCTTCCACAAGGAACTCATTTCTAAGCAGAAGCGGCTCTCAAAGGGGGGGTTGAGCACCCAGCTGGCCGACTCCGAAATGGCGAGGTCCCAACTCCGACCTTGCAGGTCCTCTACCCCGCTATTCTCCCCTGTTCTCCCTAGGATGGCTTCGGGCCTTGGAAGGAAAAGGCCGGGCAGGAAGATTTACGTTCCAGGCCGGCTTAGGGAAGTCCAGGACTTTGCGTCCCAGTCCGTGGGACCTGGCTCCGTTTTAGTCGGGCTTTCCCCCCCCCCTTTCCAATTTAGATAAACAAGTCTGAAGAACTTGACAGGTTAACCCGAGGAAAGAAGCTGGCGGCGTTAATGTGGTGCCTTTTGGTGGGCAAGGAGAAGGAAAAGGGTGTTGCCTTCAGCCTATATATTGTGTGGCTTCTTCTTAGCTACCGAGCTTCGATAGATTCTGGCCTTGAAGCCGGATCCTGGGCATACCGCTCTCTCGCTCCCCCACTCCCTCTCTCGGGTGTGCTTTGGTTGCTTGTGGCCGGCTGTGTGTGTGTGTGTATTTGTGTGTGTGTGTGTAAATAACCTTCCAAAGCAAAAACTGGAGCTGTGAAAAGCAGAAAAGCAGAGAGCAAACAGTATGGAAAATCCTGCACGTTTTGCAGCTCAATCTCTAGGAAGTGGGTCGCGAGGGAGCCCGAAGGTTTTGCGTTTCCCCGCCATCGGGGTGGTTTTCTGCTGCGTTTTACGCTAACCCTCTTTCCGGATTTCGGCGTGCAATTGCCTGAGGCAACCTCCTCCCGATTTAACAGACACGATCCTGGCATTTTCCCTGAAGGGTAACCTCGGCTAGGCAAAACGGAACCTTCCCTTTTTCTGTTTCTTAAAACTGCCAGAGTGAATGAGAAAAAGCAACGAACTGAGCCAGATCGTAAGAAAAGGCCTTCTTGGGAAAAAAAACCTGACTGTCCGCTTTGACCATAGATTTACCCCCCCTACTCTATCCCAAACCCGGAGTCCCGGAAGGCTCTAATCGAGGATCGATATTATAATAACCAATTATCTATCCCCTTAGTTCCCCGATTAGGTGTAGGTGACTTTGCAAAGGAAGGCAAATTAATTTTGAAATACACTTATTATAAAATGTCTGAAACGATGCCTTTGCAAACAAGAAACTGCTTAGCGGGAATTTGTCCTAGAAAATCAACACGCCCCGCTTAGAGATCACCTTCGGGAGTAAAAGCAGAGAAAGCGAAGGCCCTGCGACGTGTTACATTTTCAAGGATGTTTGCCAGGTTAAGTTAGATACCCTGCTTTCCCTTCTAATGGTTCTTCCCATCTTTCTAAGTCGAGAGTTTGTTTATTTAGAATTTAGCTGAATCGAGATAAGGAGAACCTGGGGTGTCTCTCATATATACACGACTTTATTTGGCTTCTGTGGGGTGGTGGGGGAGGATAAAGCTGAAAGAAAATACACCTTGTTCCCCCCTTCACTTAAAGTTCGGCTGAATTGGAGTGTGCCCAACCGTGACCAAAAGAAACCAGGCAAGTAGAGATGGGAGAAATTAAGGAGAAATAAGCACCCGGCGCCCCATCACTTTCTGTTCTTTTGAGAGAAAAGCGGAGCTTCCTGTGTGTAGATTTCTGCCCCTGGCCACGTGCAGCCCAGGCTTTTGCAGGCTTATTCTAAAGAGAATTTAATTGAGTTCCAAGCTACTAGCTTCTAAGCCAAAGGTGCCTAGAGCGGCAGAGCGGAGAGAGTGCCCCGAAAGTTGATCCAACAGGGCCTGTTGTGGGTTGCTGTAATCAAGACCGAGAGGGTGTAAGTTGCAGGGTCTTGGGTCAATAAGATTGGGTCCCACCACACATCGCCCCGGTCATGCAGCCTCAGTCTCTCTCTCTCTCTCTCCTTTCTTTTTTAAAAGAAATTAGATTTCTCTGTGAAAAGTAGTGGCAAGCTATTGAAGTCATGGATCGGCTCAAAAACTATGTAATCTAGAGAAAAGTTAACCCTCGTTTGAGACCATAGACTAAGCTCTTTCCCATCAATTCGGTGGGAGTTAACAACGACTGTCTTGTAAGGGTTAAACCACACTTGAAAGAGCGGAGAACAAGATTGTCCAAACGTTAGCCCTCTTAAGAGATCCGATTTTAAGTTGTTTTAGACGATTAAAAAAAAGAAGTATGTTGGTGTTAATGGGTTTGAAGTGACCATTCCATTTATTCTACTGTAAGTACGCTGACTGAAGTAAGACTGACAGGTGCCATAAGTAAACGGATTAAATTTGCTGCATCTACAGATACCACCATGACCTGTCTATTCTAAATTGGATACTTTACAGAGAGTTGCAGAATTCCGTGGGCAGGAATTCACGAATGGTTAACAGTTTCGGTTATTAGGTGGAATTCTGGTAATTTTCAAAATAAAAAAATTCACTTCGAAGTTCAATGTGACTTGTTTCTAAATCGATATAGGACTGGATCTCTTAAAATATTTGTGTACCAATAGGTAACAAACGTTATGGGAGCTTGGTATTTCATAATTTCCTTTGTAAATTAAAATTAGAAGGGAGAACATGACCGATAGAACGTTACAACATACGGTACACACGTGCGAAGGCCAGGAAGATGCTTGCAATTTTGGCTGGCCTTTAATTAAAATATGAAGGTCAACTTATCTATGATATCGAGTTTGCTATACACTCAGACAGAGCGCTATCTACATGACAGCGTGTCTGTGTGTGTGTGTGTGTGTGTGTGTGTGTGGGAGAGAGAGATTAAGGTAAATATGTATGAGATTATTATTAGAAACATCGGATAGTTCTCTCAGGTACACATCGCCATTCACAGTTCCGTGTCAGCCGTGCACTGGTTTTGCTTCGCCTATCACTTCCGTTGCAAATTTTATTACCTGGAAGAAGATGAAAGGGAAACCAGGATGCTTACTCCCCACGCGGCCGTTTTCAGCCGTGGGCCTTGCTGCTTCCCAAGCACATAGGTGGTGTTGCAAGGTTGCCAAGCGTGCGTTTCGGCTTCTCTCGGGGTGGGTCAATTTTGTTTCAGAGACAGGTTCTCCGTCCAATTGGATGGAGCCTCGAGCAAAATGCTCATTTGCAGCTAAAGCTCTCTTTAGCCTCGAGAAAGGAAGGGTAGTGGGCCCCCCCCCTCCGACAGAAATCCCTCGATGGGGCGTTCTCATGCACGTGCCTCCCACGGAGCTCAAGGAGCGTGCATCAGCATCCCCACTTTTGCAAATGGACGTGGAAACGAATCCCTTGGCACTGCAAGGTGCTGACTTCCGAGCAAGCGTTCAAGAGGAAGCGAAGGGCTAGCGGCGTCTCCCCTCGCGCTCAGTCCCTCCCCTTCACCCTCGTTTTATTAAGTCGACTGGGGAGAAACGCCTTCAATTGGTGGTGGGTCATTAGCGACCCCTCTTCTTCTCCGCTCCAACCTTTCTCCTCCGTCTTGCCGCCTCTCCTAACCGGAGTTGAAGAGATCAAGTTTTGTGGCAGAGCGAAACATCCGAATCTTTCCCAACCCACTGCTCACTTCAGCTTGGACTTCAACTCCCATCTTCCCTTTCCAGGAAAGGCCCAGGGAATTCTGGGAGCTGAAGTGCCTCTGGGAAGGAAGTCTGGAACGGAATCCTGCAATTAAAGAAACCCAACAATTAAAAAGTGTGTGGGAGTTT
>JANHFT010005902.1:40928-54566 GCA_032467955.1 Pseudoxenodon macrops | reverse complement strand
CGGCGGAACAAGAACGGGGCCGGTCCCTAAAACGGATGGAGAAATTAAGACAAGTAGCCACAAATTCTCTTCACAAATTTGCCATTTAAAAAGGGGGAACGGAGAGGAGGAGAAGCAGCTAAAACAAGCATTTCCAAAGCGAACGGAAGTTTGAATCTCGAAAGCATGAAAGCGGAGGCGGTGAGGATGGATGAGCGGTGCAAGTAAAGTTGTGGGGTCGACCCGCCCTCCCCTCCAGCGTGAATTACTTGCAGTATTGTGTGTGTGTGTGTGTAAGGGAGAGCTACGGTTGCATCTTGTACAAAGGTCCAATTATCGGGGAGTCAATATTTGTAACGATTTCTTCCACGCATAAAATGCGTTGCGGAACAAGCCTAGCCTGGAGTTTATTCCGGGATTGGTGGGGCTAACACAAGTCATAGGCTTTGTCTAAAGGACGGACCTACGGACGTGCAGCTAGAGGAACATATTTTGCCTTGCAAAACGAGGCCAGAGATTGTGGATGGGGCGGGTGTTTTTGAATGCGGCCCTTATATAAGGACACAAGGGATTTTGAGATTCCAGGCAACCACACATTCAATGGGGAGAGAAGGGATGGTCGACTTTCCACCCCCTGCTTTTCAGTTGGAGAAAGCATTGAGAAATTCTACAGCTTGGAAGCTGAACACTTCCGAATGCTGTTGCCTTTTTTGGTATCATGCAAAGAAGAAATCCTAATAAATCGTATTTCTTTGAGTGGGATTTTAATCTCGTGTGTGTATATGGATATGTCTGTTTGTGACCTTACGATTTTAGGACAGGAGCATACCTTACTTAGCCTTTGGAACAATTGTCATTATTTCCCATGTTCTGGAGTGTAATTCTAGTATTTTAAATTGGGTCTGTAGCTTCAGCTAAATCTAGACGTCTGGAGCCTTTGCTGCATATTGAAATAAGTAACAAAATAAATGTCCCTTGATCTTAAATATAAAAAAAACCCGGCAAGAGAGACATGTAAATTAAAATGAAGCGTCAATTACCAAATGAGCCTTGTTTTATAGCTTTATCCTATTATACACACCCCCTTGCTCTGATGTACACACCTAATGCGTGTATCTTGAGTAAGTGAAACCACCAAATTGCATTACCTCTGGCAACAGCTTTAATATTAAAATAATTATACAGATCTATAGAATTTGATCCCCCCCTTGTTTCTTCCATGGGAAACTTGCATTTCCCCCCTTTTAAGAAATGTTAAGTACAAAAGATGGAATACAGATTAGAGCTTGTATCCCTGGTGCTATGAAGTTGCAATAGATATGAGGCAGAGACTTGGAGGAACTCTTGGTATATTTGCACAAGTCATCAAGCTGTTTACAAAAGAATTGACGGTTTTTGGGTTTTCCTTTCTCCCAAGGTGCAGAAAGCAGGCAGGCACAGTCTCATCTCTCTCTGTGGAAACTATTCAGTAAAGATATATATGTATATATTTAGCAAAAATTAAATGCAGCCTGTAAATATTCAAAGCCAATAAGCAGTGTCTGCAGTACTGAAATTCCCCTTGTCCTCTCAACCCAAAGCCATTAACTGGTTTGGACCATAACCTCTGGTTCAGATAGCTCCTGACTCAGTCAGGGGCTTGCAGTCCTTCAGTAGAATGGTTTAGGGGAGGACTAAGGACACCTATCCTATTTTACACTAGCCACATTTTAAAAATGTGAACCAGTTATTTGCTTTGAAACAACTTGGAATTCCAACACCTGGAGCTCACACCAGATTTGTTGGAGCATCATAGAATGTAACTCCCAAAATTTCATGACGATTTGAGATCCGATGCAGAGCACCACATTGGAGAAGACTGATGTAAAAACAAATAGAAGTTAACTTTTTTTTGTTTGATGTCCTACCAGTAACAGGCATCTGGCTAGAGACATTTGTCTGGGGGAAAGAGAACATGGACTGATAGCTGTTTATCTTGCTATATTTTAATTTTGGCCTGTAGCTTAAGCAGGATGGGATGTACGGTAGGTCTTATTGATTTAATTAGACTGATTCCCTTTACGTGGCTACAGATAAGCTTGTGCTTCTTTGATAGGAAGATCCACATAGCACAATTATGAGTCAGCCTGGACAGAATCAGGCTGCAGGAGTGTATTTTGTTGTAAATATCGATCCTATAGTAGAAGTGTTAGTAGCCAAGACTTTCTCCTGATTCCCTTGTAAATCTTGTTCAAGGCAATGGAGCTCTTTCATTAGAAATAGGCGGCCTCTTTGAGCTGTCCTCTCCCACAATTGTAGCTGGCAAGGGCAATTAGCAAATCCAGAAGGAGCGGTTTCATAATGATTTCAATGATCAATGCCTGTTATGATTTCATAGTGATTTCAGTGCCTATTTCAACAATGATTAAATAATCTTGAGATGGGGAAATCCTTTACTAAGCTCGCCTAGCTAATATGGAGAATGAAGATAAAGATGGCCTCAGACTGAACTGAGCTTCAGCAACCTACATAGATACAACTATGCGGTTTTTCTTCACATCGATACAGAAATAGTTTGCCATTTTGTTCTTCAGATTTATTTTTTTTAGAAAAATGTTCCATCTAGCCTGGTAATATTCTGAATATTTAATCACACATGACCTTTCACAGTTTCCAAGAACTTTGGCCAGGGCTGCCACAATTCAGAATACACTGACTAGGGATTAAAACCACAGCAAAAGCCATATTTCAGCAACCACTTTGACAGGTCAGGCACAAGCTACCAATAGTGCTGTTCAGAAAGGGTGCTAGTTCCATGATGTTCTGATGGTCAATTTAAGCTGTGAAAGAAAGCTAATTTCTGCCAAGTGCATGTTGCCATTTCTGCCATCCCAAGTACATTACAAGTTTTCTGCTTCCTCTACCAAAAAGGTTTCATAAAACTACACTTTTAAAAAAATTACCTCCAAAGGCTCATGGAAGAGTGCTACCATGACCTATTAATTAACCATTTAATCTCCCAGGTCTGATCTTGGTTCCTATCCCTTTCTATAACACACTGTGGTTACTTCTGTCCTTAATATGTGGATGCCATTTTACCCATTGTATTCCAATTATATGTAGCAATCTGTTGCCTAATTTCAGAAGTCTTTTTAGCCATTTGTTGGCTCCATCAGGATGCAACTGGGCACAAAATCAGAATTGGAGTCCTTGGTCACTCATTGCCACTACCACCTTTGCTCTCCAACATTAGTTGAAGACCGAGTTTTCATGCTATGGATTGTACCTTCAGTGATCCTTCTTCTTTCTGTCTTGCTTCTCCTTCCTTACCAAGGAGTTATCTGGCAGTTGGGCTATTTCTGAACATAGGTTTAGTGCTGCACCCGTGTCCTGAAATAGCCTGACTGGCAGGTAACAGATGCAAAGAAAGGACTGAACTTAACAGGGGCATTGAGGAAACTCCTATTCATTTCACGCTTCTTCCTATGCCTGTTACCTGGTCTATTGAAGAATATGGTATTGAGGATGGTGGATAAAAATATCCCAGTTGACAGGAGCAGAGACTGGAGGAAGGATCGCAATAAGCATTTTGAGAATTCCCTTCTCCTTCATCCCATGACTCCTCTGTCCCTAATGCCTGCAATACGTTAGTGAAACTGGACACAGCTTACCTGTCTAGATATTGGTGCCTTCATCCTAGATCCTGATTTGAAAGTGAATGCTTGGTGGAGATCAGAGAGGTTGGCCTCGGAATAGTTTAGAATGGAGAATGAATTGGCTAAAGTTTCACCCTAGAAGACTCAAAGTTCATCTGCTTAAGTATGAGATCACAATCAACAGCAATGAAAAAAATCAACATCAGAAACTTAGCCAATTTTCTATGAAGAAGGCCCATTTGGTCATTTGCTTACACTGAACTCAGATTTAGGACATTTCTCTCAGAGCTGGGATTTCTGCAATTGTCACAGGGAATATTGAGGGCTTCTATCATGGTAATAACATATAATTTGTATAAAACAGGGGACAGTTTATTTTCTGCTTAGGGGTTCTAGTACTGCTATTCCACACTACTTGCACCTGATATTATTATGTTACATTGTCTTCTGGCATGAATATCCAGGAGGTGATTGTATGCAGATATTTGACTACTTATATTATAGTACTTTCATTATTTTGTTCATTAAACACATTAAGAATCAATAGTCCTAATTAAATAAGTGGGATTTCCTTCTCAGCTTACAACAAGGCCCATGCTGTACTACTCTTTACTATGAAGATGTTGAGAGTAGCTTTGGAAATCCTGTTGCAAGGGCTATTTTCTTTGCTCTGTATAGATTGGGACTCTACCAAAGATACACAAATATACAGGGAACCTGAATATTTTGTTATCAATGACAGGCAGAAAAAGAAATAAGGAGAGTGGAGATATTCAGAGACCCTTTATGTAAATTAAAGTGATTTGTTGGTTGATCAGCATATTTGCTGTTAAACTAAACACACACCTTGCAAATATGACAGGGATTTGTTAAGATTCAATTGTAAATAAAATTCCTGTCAGAAATAAATTGCTTATGTTTGTTTTTGGTGGGGTTCTTTTTTGAAGGGGAAAGAGAGGGCTACAGAGAACTTTATATCTGAATCATCTTTGAAGAAATAAATTTGTTTTAATGTAATTGTCTTAGCATCCATTGTTCCTGCAAGAAACATGTTGACAAAACCAGAGGATCTTAAGGAGTATGAATAGTATATTTTACAATTTCACATATGCCACAAACAATTTTTATTCATTTTGTATAATTACATTTATTCTCTTTGTTCCCCTTCCCAGTTAAATATATACATAAGAAAGAATGTTTTCAAAGGAGATATATTGGCTTTATTGGCTTGTTAAATTAAAAAAAAGAAAAAACATTTTAAGGCATATTAAGTCAGTATTCAATGAAAAATGATCTAGCTGGATCATTCTCTTTCTCAAATTTAAATTACAAGCTCTTTGGGTTATTTTTCTTTTCTTGTTAGTGGAATAATAAACAGCTTACAACAAAACTTGTTTTTTATCAGTACACATTAACCTTTACAGCCTGTATCATCAGCAGAGATCCCTATTTAGACAGGATTGTAGTTATTATTATTATTATTATTATTATTTATTCGCATCCTTACTTTTCTCTGGTAGCTCAAGGCACAATAAGTTTTCCCCTAATTTTTTCCCCTACAAAAACAACCTCTTTTGAGGAGGGCTAATTTGAAAAATGAAGTTGCCCAGGGTGCATTATGGTTATTTGTGAACTCAAAATGGCTGCCCTGGTCTAAGAACAACCCTTCAGCTACTATACTGTACTGATTGTAGCTTGAGTTTAATACTTTCTTAGTATCATATTTTTTTTTTTTTTGCAATTGTTCTGAACATTATATTTTAAAGAAACATACAGGTATCACCTCAATTTATGACCATTCATTTAATGACTATTGGAAATTACAATGGAGCTGGAAAATGGTCCTTGCATTAAATACTCTGTGTGCCCCTGCAGTCATATGATCAAAATTGGGGTGGGTGGGTTTCATGTATTTATGATGATTACAGCATCCTGTGACATGATTGCTATTTCCAACCTTCCCAGGGGACTTCTAACAAGCAAAGTCAATGGGGGAAGTTGAATTTGCTAACTGACCATATGATTTACTTAACCTCTGCAGCAAAAAGATTGTAAAATTGGGCATGACTCACTTTAATGTCTGCATCATTTAGTGACAGAAGTTGCAGTCCAAACTGTGTTTGTAAGTCGAGGGCTACTTGTCATGAACTAAATGTTTGTGCTTTTTCTATTTATTACTAAAATATTATCCAGAAGCAATATAAATACAGTAGGTTCACGTTTGATAAAGGTATATATTTAAATGTATAATTAAATACAGTATAACCAAGGTTAGTTCTGGCACAGAAAAAAATATGTCATTTCTGACTTGAAAACTAGCAGTTATGTTATAAGTTGAAAGATGGTGTAAGTTTTGTTCTAATAATTTGCTGAGAAAAGTATCGATGGGTGGCCCAGTGGTGAAATCTAATTTTTTTTTACTATCGGTTCTTGGTGTGCATGGCAAGAATAGTGCAAAATCCCCATTCTCAACCTACTCTGGGGCCAGCCAGAGGTGTTATTTGCCGGTTCTCCAAACTACTCAAAATTTCCGCTACCGGTTCTCCAGAACCTGTCAGAATCTGCTGGATTTCACCCCTGGTTTGGCCTACAGTATTATTCATGATGCTGAAAAAGTGCAAACATTTTTTATCAGAATCACATTTGCTCTGCACTATTCTAATATATTCGAATATAATATTCGAATATAGACATATAGTCTAACAAAAGGGAATGTTAGGACCACATTATACATTACTTTCACTGTTAAGCTAAAAAGGTTGCTATAAGAAAATCATGTAAGAGGCTAGGATCCACTAAGATATACAACATAGCAGATCTTTTTAATGTTATGGTATGTAACTTAGTTTGTGGGGCATGGGCCTGTATGTGCACATCTGCTAATTTCACTATGCAGGCATGGACTTCAAAATGTAAAAATAAATCTCTAAATCTGGGGCACATCAGAGCTGTGATTTCCCCTATTTCTCCATGGCAAAATCATAAGAGTTTTCTTTTTTTTCTTGTCAAGTGTTACTGAATTAATTTTATCAGATAGACCAGATGAGAAACATGACCAGATAAGCTAATTCTCCTTTACATTAACGGTATCTTGTAAGTCTGAAAGTAAAAATTTCCCTCATCACTTTATAGCCTGATAATTTAGGGATGGCCCCTCCTGAGAGCTGTGCTCTGCCCGCTATGCAGGCTATCTTCTCTCTTATTTGGCTGCTCCCTAGACAGTATCTCTTTATTGGTTTCCCAAGATCATTCCCATACTATTACATTAGTAGAACACGATCACATCTACTTTACCTACATACTGTTTTTCCTGAGCAGAGGGTAAAGTCTTCAATAAGAGTAAGTGCTTTGGTCCCTCATACATAAAGAGAAAATTACTTTGTGGTGGCTTACTTTTCCAAATGTATGGTTTTTGAGGTTATCTAGTCTGCTGGGAGAATTAAAAAGCTGAATCAGTATTTCAATTTTTTTAATTACAGGTAGTCCTTGATTTATGACCACTTGCTTAACAACTGTTCAAAGTTATGAAATCACTGAAAAAATAACTTAGAACCAGTCCTTGCACTTACAATCATTACAATATCTCGATTGTAAAATTCTGGCCTTTGGCATTTATTTACAATGGTTGCAGCATTCTGGGGTTACTTGATTGCCATTTGTCCCCTTGCTAGGGTAGCTTCCAACAAGCAAAATTAACAGGGAAAGCTGTTAAAGTGAATCTGGCTGAGTAATTTGCTCAATGACTACAGTAAAAAGGTCACAAAATAAGGTGTGACTTGCTTAGTAATGGGGATCATAAGTCAAGGACTACCTGTATACTTCAAACATATAAGGAAAATGCTTATGCTCACTAATCATGTGACTTCCCATGACGGTTTTGTTCTACAATTCTAAACTGGTAATTGCTTTTTAATATATTTCTAATTGTAACTACTTCTTTAAATAATGTAATGAATTTATTTTGAAGTTGTGTGATACCTGAAGATGTTTTCATTAGAGGCGACATATAAATAAATGAAACATGAAATGAATGTCAGCCACTTCTCTAAAAATAGTTTGAAATCCTTTTTATTAATCAGTAGGAAACTCTTCAGGATGAACGCAATTATGAGCTATGTGGGCTGCCTTGACAAGCTGATGTTGCCCATACTGCTTTCCTCTCTTCCTAGTTCCAGTTCCTCCAAAATCTGTTACTTCTCTGATGATGAACAAAGATGGCTTCCTTGGTGGTGTGTCTGTAAACACAGGTGAAGTGTTCTGTTCGGTACCTGGGAGGCTCTCCTTGCTCAGTTCGACGTCCAAGTACAAAGTCACTGTTGGAGAAGTTCAACGGCGCCTTTCACCTCCTGAGTGCTTAAACGCTTCCCTCCTTGGAGGAGTCCTTAGAAGGTAAGTCATGAGGCAGGCCAATCTGTACTTTCTGATGGGATTAAAACTGCATTAAGATTACTACAAGCAGCCATTGAGGTTAAGAGATATACATAACAGTCTGGAGGTCATTGCCACTGGCACCCATTATATTATGCCAATCATGTTACATGGTTCATTAATTCTGTAAGACTGGGCACTTTCTTTAAATAACCAAACTGGTTATTTCTGTATGTTAGAGTTCAGATCAATATCCTGGAGTTTATCTTTTAAAATATCTTGCAGCTTCAAGAGTATTCCAACATGGAGCTGCTTAGATGTTAAGCAGATATAGGTAACAAATGGCAAAAAAGCTTTTTCACATGTCCCACCTTTACTGCTCACCCAGGGTGGCTGAGTTGTGAATGGAGTCTCTCAGGTCAACTGGATGTTTATCTGCCTTAGAAGGAGGTGGATGTGCTTCATTACATTGTTCCTCACTTTAGGGTTGTTCCAGTTTGCATTTTTGAATATTGTTATAAGCTATGTGTCAGGTTTCCAAGTTGACACTATGCTGCAAATTGTCTGGAAGGTTTAACTGAATGTTACAATTGAATTAGTTTTAAATAATTAATGGTTATGAATTTTATAATTTACCATTTATAATATACCAATTACAAATATACCTGTTCAGTATATTGCACTAGCAGAGAATGAAGGCACAGATGAGGTTTCAAACGCATGAAATGTCTTAAGCAATCATTTATAATTATGTTCCTCTTTCTAGTATAAATTTATAATATTCATTTCTTTTACATAATTGCCATAGGAATTTATAAATATGATTGGAAACTATGAAGAAGGAATAGGTTCCTGATTATTTTTGCACTCCCTTAATTTTAATGATAGCATTATTGGCAAAATATTATTATTGGGACTTATAGAATGCAAGTCTTTCATGAAAAGCCCTTGAGTAAACATAGACACAGTATTTGTCTTAAACATCAAAATGAATGGATAAAATAGGGATGAACAGTTCCACAATGGAAGAGTAAACAATGAATTAGGACTAGTACTTTCCAGTTAGTTCAAAAACAACTTATAGATATGTGATTAAACCCAAAACCAATGAAGGTATTAAAACAAAAAGGCATTAATAAAAACTCTGAATGGATATTTTTAAACTGGAAAAATGACTATAAAATGTTATTCATTTGTAAGTAATAGTAAAGTGATGCACATGAGAGTAAGGAAAATAATTTTTCTATAGAAAATCAGAATAAGAATACAGTCTTGTTTCTGTGGTGAACAATAAAAAAAATCAATTTAATGTGAAAAAGCTGAATTTCAGAGCTAGGCATTCATTGAGAAGGATTTTGAAAATAAAATTTCCAGTACCGTATCAGTTCACTGACAATCTATAATACAACTACATTTGGAAAACTTCATAGTTCTTATCATTCGGTCTCAAGAAACGATATTGTAATGTTGGATAAAATAGAGGAAAAAAGGAACCAGAATAAGTGACGGACCTAATAGCATTATTAATAGCATTATTGTGAAGTATCACCTTAGATTAAAAATTGAGTAAAGCAAATATAACAGAAATATAAAATTACACATGAAGAAGTTGATACAGAGAAATTATTTTATCTTTGTCAGAATGCCAGAACTTGGGATCATCAATATAATGGAATGATAGAATATGCAGCAGAAATAAAAAAATGGAATCGCTTTTCACAATGCCTACCGTAGTTGAAGTATGGAATTATCTATTATACAGTTATTAGCCCGGTTGGCTTGAAAAGATTAGGAAAAAAATTATTTCTTAAATCTTTATCCTGGAAATTTTATTTTTTATTAAACAAACATATATTGCTGCCCAACCCAAACATAGGTTACTCTGAGTGGCTTACAATATGTAATTTTTATTTAAAAAATATAACAAAATTTCTAAAAACAAAAAATACCTACCTTACATCCCCTGGCAGCAATAATACAATTAGATTAGCCAGAGAGATTTCCTTCAGATAGTATAAATCCCTTTCTCCACAACCACCACCTTGCTACATACAGTAGGTTGGGCTAAGAGACTGATTGGCCCAAATCACTTAGTGAAACCGAATCTCCCTAGTCCTAATCCAGCACCTCAACCACAACACTAGCTATTAGTCATGATAGTAGCTATCTCCAGGATCAACAGCATTGAGAACAATAATAAGAGAAGCCTTTACTCTTATATACTGGCTGGAAATTCTCAGTGTGGCATTTGAAGGCACAAGGTCAGAAAACGGTTGTCCTAAAATCAACACATCCAATTTTAGAAAAAATGTAAGGTCTTCCAGAAACAACCATACTCTAATCACAAATTTCCAAATCTACCGTATGTTATCTAGTATACCTGGGGCTATGCTACTCAATTGTTTGGACCATTTAGAAATCTACATGCTGTAAGCATGAGCATATCTCCCAACTTTTGCAAGGTTATGATCATTTCTCCACTAGTGACTTCTAGTATTTTTCTGGCATCATTCAGGCAATATAAAATCTGTCATAACTGCTACATTGGGCCAATGATGGTTGGAATGGGTGTGTGTTTCATCTGTGCTTCACAAACATTAAGCTCCCTTTACATTTTAAAAAAATGATGAGGATTCCAAAGAGTTTTGGTTTATGTGGGTTATATCTATTGATTTTGACTATTAGAAATTAAAACTGGGAAAAGTTAAAATATTTGACTTCTAGGACCCCTGAGAGGGCCCCTCACCACCCTTTGAGAACCACTGATCTAGTCTAGAAGATGCTAGTGGAGATCCTGTCTGTAGCTCACAGGCAATGGTCAGCCAAGTCAGTGATCACACTTATCCTTCCAAATTGATCAACTACTGACCACATCACTAGATTTCATTGGATCCCTGCCTTGGAAAGGAGTTAGTCACAAAAACAAAATACATTGCTAATGGCTCCCTACCTTTCTCAAGTGGTCCCCTACATATATTTGTAATTATTTCATTCATTTGCCATGAAAAACATGCAAACTGAGAGGAAGGGAGTGATGATTATTTGAAAAATAATACACATATGGAACCCTAAACTCCTTAAAAGGCACTTCCTGCTGCCCAAATGTCTCTCCTGATGAAGGCCTAACAGCCATGTTGCCTTTGAATTCCTTCCTCTGACTGTGCCAGGCAGCTGCTACAAGAGGATTGCATCTTTTTCAGGCAGTGCTAAACCCTCATTTCTGAAGTAGCATTTGTTGCCTTGCATTAGTACTGTTGCTGCTTTGAAATTATTATTATACAAAACACTTCTTATAAAAAAGCATGCCAAAAACTTACTGGATTTTGTTCTTGCACATCATTAATGCATACTTTCACAAATGTGCCCTACATTGCTGGGGATGATGGCATAATCTCCCTTTCCACACCAGGCCATTCGTAATTAAGTCCTTGTCCATTCTCCCCATTTTCAACGTGATGCGCAGAAACGTGGCCTTGAAATGGTGACCTTTGAGCAGCTGCTTTCAAGAATCATTTGGAAGAAAACAAATATCAAAATATTAGGAAAAGCGTCATATTTCTGTATTTCCTGAAAGAATCAGGAAATAATTACTATTAATTGAATTGGGGTTATGGGAAATAACTCGCTGGAAAATCTTTTATAAAATCACTTGTCAAGGAAAACCGTAAAAACGTAATCTCTTGGCCATAGTAGTTCCGACATTTGAGAAGCACAGGTTCAGCCACCTCTCTTGGCCACCATTGACTACAAGAACAGTTTAAAAAAAAAAAGATGCTAGCTCTCCTTGATTCTTAAATTAGGGCAGAAAAACCCAAAGGAGCCACCAGATGGATCCTAGTTGAGATCAGAGGTGGGTTCCTTCCAGTTCTATAAGAACCGGTAGTAACTTGGCGATGAGGTCACAGAGATGGTCCTGTTGATGTCTCTGTGGGTGACATCATCTTGGTTTTGCTACTGCGCATGCGTAGAAGCTAGTTTTTGACGCAAGTGCTTCACACACATGCAGCGCGACCCTAAGCGAACCGGCAGCAAAAATATCCGGAACCCACCCCTGGTTGAGATCCATCATCATTAACTCTTGGCTTTCCCTATATTTGCTCACCAATTCTGTGATAGAAGATGGGATTTCTTCAGCACGACAGGACATCAAAGGGGGAAAAAAAGAGTTAATGAATAACGCATTTACTCATTCATCATTTTGAATATAGGCTAAGCTTCCTCTATAGCAGCGGTGTCAAACTCAAGGCCCACAGGCTGCATCCAGCCCAAATGTGGTCAGATCTGGCCCGCGTGGCTATCCTGGAAACTGTAAGGGGCTGTCCCACACTACTTTGGCCTGGTCCATCCCATCCCACCAAGTGTGCGGGCACACAGGAGGCAGTGGGTGCAAGCACGCACAGGCCTAGCCCACGCCATCGCAGCAGATGCGCATGCACACAGGAGGAGTCAGGCACACGTACACTCAGGCCCCGCCCACCCTATTCCAGTGTGTGTGTGTGTTTGTGCAAAGGAAGTATCGGGCCAGCGTCGCCTCGGCCCACCCTACCCCACACCAGCATTGATGCCACCAGATTGCAGATAACAGCCGCACCCACACCAGTATTTCTGGCCTTTCAGATGTGTGTGTGTGCGCGTGTGGGCGCACACACGCATGGGGGAAGGGTGTCTGGCAGCGGGGGTCCACAGCTGGGCCTCCAAGAAGCAGGCGTTGTGGGGGCAGTGGTAGCACCGGCTGCAAGCAGAGTTGGGGGAAGGCATGTGATGTGGATCACCGGACACGCCTGCTCCATCCCATGTGACTGGGATGTGGCAGGGGGCTGCCTGGCACATCCAACAGGTCAGGCCATGTGCCTCTCCCCTATGTCTCTACCTCTGGCTGTTGCTGCCGCCACAGGCCAAGACAAAGTGAAGCAAGTGGTGGGGGGCTGCTGCTAGACACCATTGGCCTGCCTACACCATTCCATCCGATTTTGCTTGCAGTTGGAGAGCAGGTCACTGCTGGTCATCTCCAAAGCCCCCTCGTGGGTATTGCATCCGACGCACCTCACCACTGCTGTGGGCCACTGCCACCACCAAGGCCGCCAGCAGCTCATGCAGGTTAATTAGACTGCTGCCATTGTCATGTGCCTCCCCCCATTTCTGTTGGGCATGGACAGCCATGGTGCCAATGGGATCTGGCTTGCAGTGCAGAGGTGGGTTCCTACCAGTTCTAACTGGTTCTACCAAGTAGCTAGTAGGCTGCTGGTGACGTCACGGAGCCGGTTCTATTGCTCCATGGGCGATGACATGTTTTTTGGGGGAAATAATTTTTTTTTTGGAAAAAAAAAATTCTGATTTTTCTTCTTCTGCGCATGCGCAGAAACCGAGTTTCCTGCACTGCGCATGTGTCACCATCTCATTTTCAGCCTTTTTAAGAAAATGTTCTGGGCTTTTTTTTTACTGCGCATGTGCGTGTGCAAGGGGTATGCGTGTGATGCGCCCACGCGGTGAGGGAGCCATCGAACCGCCAGCAAGGTAAGTTTGGAACCCACGCACCCATGATGGGGCGGGAGGGCTGTGAGACATGCCATTCCGGATCGTGCAGCCCTTTCGGGGTTTTCTTAAAAGAAAAGCCATCTCTCCAGCCAAGCTTGAAACCTTGCTTTGGGAGGGGGCA